>JAYJMB010006512.1:0-10986 GCA_036873735.1 Pouteria campechiana | reverse complement strand
CATTTAAATTAGATTAAGCACTTACCTTAATCTTCAAATTCCTTTGGTGGGTTCCACTGATCAGCAATACTTCACCAAGTTTGGGTGACTACCACTTCTTGATCTCAAGAGAAAATACATCCTATGGCCCACTAATTGCTTGAATCAACATTTGCTATGGATCACTTGAAGCAAAATTGTTTAAAATGAAAGATTGAAATGATGGGGAAAATGGTTTATGTTAGCTAGCATGGGCTTGAAGATGGAAACGATGGAAATGGGATGGGCATTAGAAAAACACACTTTTTATATTGTTTTGGTTTTTGGTAGTCCATGCTCCACCCACTTTTATGTACATTCACTCTCTTGAATTTTTAAAATTCCATCAAATTATCATTCTTTATACATGTGAGTCATCCATTTGATATATCATATACCCAAATCAATTTCCCATCTATTATTTACATAATTTCATCATTTATTTTTTAAATAAATTTGATTAATATGAAATTTTCCAAAAATTACCGATAACTCAAATTTTCAGTTTTCCACACATAATTTTTAATTTTTCTACACCTATTAATTATTAATTAACATATGTCCTCATCATCCTGACATTGATATAGACATTTCATCCATTTTTATAATTGTTTGATAATAAATTCCTCAAAAATTCAATTTTACAGTATGCCGCATAGGAAAAATTACCGAAACTTTACAATAGTGAAAATTTACATTTTTAAAATTTCCAGGGCTTTATATTCCATCCTCCTTACAAAAAGTTTCATCCTAAAAAATTAGATGATTAAATGAGGATACTTAGACTGCGTTATAGCCTCAAGATCCCATGTAGCCTCATCTTCCGAGTGACAACTCCACTATACTTTAACTAGGGAAATGGTTTTGTTTCTTAACTACTTCTCTCTCCTATCTTGGATACGGATTGGCTGCTCAATATATTGCAGATTTTCACTCAAATGTACCTCATCTAGTGTCAAAATATGAGAAGAATCTAGTTCATATCTCCTTAGTGATGACACATGAAACAAATCATGGATTCTGCTCAATGAAGGTGGTAATGCAATGCGATAAGCCACCTTACCAATCCGTTCCATTATCTCATATGGCCCAAAATATCTAAGGCTTAGCTTGCCCTTGGTGCCAAATCGCACCACACCTCTCATAGGTGACACTTTAAGAAAGATTCGATCTCCTACTTGAAACTCTAGGTTCCGCCAACATGTATCTGCATAACTCTTCTGGCAAGACTGGGCAACTCGGATCTTCTCCTTGATCTAGGATACTTTTTCAACTGTATTTGCAATCATCTGTGGCCCTACAATAGTACTCTCCCCCACTTCTGACCAGTATAGGGGTGTTTGACACTTATGCCCATATAACGCCTCAAAAGGAGCCATGCCAATGCTGGAGTGATTGCTATTATTGTAGGCGAACTTCACCAAAGTAAGATACTAGCTTCAAGATTTGCCCCATTTGAGGACACAAGCTCTCAACATGTCCTCTATTTGCTGGTTCACCCTCTTAGTCTACCCATCAGTTTGGGAGTGATATGTACTGCTAAAATCCAGATGCTTACCCATAGCCTTATGCAGAGCTGCCCAGAATTTAGATATAAACATTAATCCATGGTCAGAAATAATGACCTTAGGCACACTATGTAGTCTCACTATCTCCTTCTGATAAATCCATGCATATTTCTCAGCAGTGTAAGTAGTGTGAATGGAAATAAAGTGGGCTACCTTAGTCAACCTGTTCATTATAACCTGGATACTGTCATAACCGGCTATAGTCTTGGGAAGACCTATAATAAAATCCATAATGATATCTGTTCACTTTCACTCTGGGATCTCAATTGGCTATAATAACCCACCAAGCCTCTGATGTTCTGCCTTCACCCTTTGTCATACTAGACACCTTGCCACATATTGAGCCACATCATTTTTCATATCATGCCACCAATATTATGACCTCAAGTCATGATACATTTTGGTACTACCTGGGTGGATGTATAAGGTGAATAGTGTGCCTCCTCTAGCACTTTCTATATTATGGCAGAACCTCTAGGCAATGCAAGCCGATTCTAGTATCTCAGGATGCCATCAGCACCAATAATATAATTAGGTAGTCCACTGCTCTGAGCTCTCTCTCTCAGTTTCTGAAATTCCTCATTTGTGGTCTCCATCTAGGTAGTCCAAATCTCATCTAGCAAAGTGGGCTAAATTGATAACTAACATAACTGTGCCACTAGCCCTCTCATTCCACATACAACTCCATTTGTCTCATCTCTTCAAACATCTCATTCCTTTGTGTTAGAAAACATGCTATACTACTTCCTAATTTCTTGGTCATTGCATTTGCTACAACATTTGCCTTGCCTGGATGATAATGGATATACAAATTATAATCTTTTGGCAACTCAAGTCATCGCCTCTGTCTCATTTTTAACTCCTTCTAAGTGAAAATGTACTTTAGGCTTTTATGATCTATGTATATGTCACACTTTTCACCATAGAGATAATGTCTCCATATCTTTAAGGCAAATATGATAGCTGCCAACTCTAGATCATGGGTGGGGTAGCTACATTCATGAGGCTTCAGCTGGCGTTATGCATAAGCAATAACATTTCCATGTTGCATCAATACGCACCCTAATACATGTTTAGATGCATCACTATAAACTACAAATCCACCCCATCCCCTAGGAACTTTCAAAACTAGAGCTTCTATTAGCCTCCTCTTTAATTCCTAGAATGTTACCTCACTCTTACATGGATCTATAGGAAAACCAGCTATTGATATAATATGTCCCAAAAATGCTACATTGTTCATCCAGAAATCGCATTTCTTTAACTTGGCATACAACTTTTCTTCTCTCAGTTGCTGCAAAACCAATCTCAGGTGAATTTCATGCTCCACTTTACTTTTGGGATAAATCAGGATGTCATCAATAAATACGATCACAAAGTGATCTAAGTATGGCTTGAACACCCTGTTCATGAGATCTATGAAGACTACTAGAGCATTGGTCAATCCAAATGGCATTATTAAGAATTAATAGTGTCCATACCGGGTTCTGAATGCAGTCTTCACCACATCTGTTGGCTTAACCTTCATTTGATGATAGCCTAACTGAAGATCAATCTTTGAGAACATAGTAGCCCCTTGCAACTGATCAAGCAAATCATATATATGAGGCAATGGATACTTATTCTTGATCATCACCTTATTGAGCTCTCGGTAGTCAATGCATAGGCACGGACTACTGTCCTTCTTCTTCACAAATAGGATGGGAGCACCCCAAGGTGACACACTAGGGCGGATAAATCCCTTATCCATCAACTCTTGCAACTACACCTTCAATTCTGTCAGTTCCACTGGTGCCATTCTATATGGTACTCTGGATATGGGCTTTGCCTCAGGCTGAAGGTCAATACTGAACTCGACTTCCTGCTCAAGAGGTAATCCAAATAGTTCTCCTAGGAACACATCTAGAAAGTCTCTCACAACTGAGTTATCCTCCACTGATTTGTGCTCATAGTGCACATCTATGATGAAAATTAAATAAGCTTGATGCCCCTTCCACATCAAACTGAGAGCTCTCATAGCAAAAATCAGATTGGGAGCTTTTCTTGTAGATGAACTCTGAAAAGTAATATCTATCTCATGAGGAGTCTTCAAAATCAACTGTTTGGTCTTGCAATATATCTTAGCTTCATGCTTAGCTAGCCAATCCATCCCCAATATAATATCTAATCCTTCCATGTTTAATACTATCAAATCAGCATAGAAATATCTGCTTTCAATTACTACAGGAATGTCATAACATTTTTTTGAGGCCGTAGTAATTGCCTTTAGTGGTGTGGAGACCTCTATCAATTGATGCATGGGATGTGTAGACAAGCCAGCTTTATGAACAAATGTAACAGATATAAAAGACTGGGAAGCACTGGGATCATTTAAGACATATGCCATATAGTTGCTGACGAGTAGATTACCTGTAACCACATGATCCATTGCCTATGCCTCTTGCACTATGGTAGCCTGTACAATTGCCTTAGTTTGGGGTCTCTACTCTGCAAACTGCCTCCCTAGTGGTACATACGTCTCATAACCATGGCCTCTCATCTGTGGGCCACCACGCTCAGGCTAGGGAGGTACCCTAGAAGCAACATTCTCACTCTTCCCCTAAGAGTGGGACAACGTAGTCTAATGTGGCCTGGCTCACCATAGTGATAGTAAACAATCGGTCTCCTCTGCTCTACTCCTTGTGGCTGGTTGGCTGTCTAGCTCAGCTCTCTAGATTGAGTAGGGGTCTGCCTAGTAGGCTTTCTTCACTTGCTCTTCAAAGTAGGATAATGCGGCCTGATATGTTTGGGCTAGCCACAATGATGACATGTCCTCTCAGAGGTGATTCCACTGCTTTGCTCAGTTCAAAGCTTCTTTCTCTACCCCGAATTACTAGTCTTGGCACGTCGCCTCTCTTGGAATTTCTAGTGCTCGTCTTCTTCCCTCTTTACTATTCTGGCCCATTCTAGGATATCCTCATACCTAATCAACATAAAGAGGGCCATGTTCTGCCTGATGCTCCATCGTAAACCCTCCTGAAATTTCTGGGCTACCACTATGGAGTCTACTTGGGTCCATGGTATAAATCGGGCCAAGGAGTGGAACTGCTCATCATATTCTACCATAGGTCTCCTCCCCTGCACTAGTGTCATAAGCTCGGTCATCCATTTTGCTCTCTCATTGGTAGGTACATAATGGCAGGAGAGCCTATCTCTAAACTCTTCTCATATCAAACCAGCTCCTACAACTAGCAAGGTCACCATCTCTGTCTTCCACCAGCATTCGCCCTCACCCTTTAGCTGGTAGATAGCATACAACACCTTGTGCTCCTTTAGACACTTCATATAGGTGAACACCTTCTCCATCTTGGAGATCTAGTCATCCACGACCCTGTAGTTGCTCTGGCCTCTAAATACTAGAGGCTTCATATTGTAGAAGGCCTTCATGTTTAGCCCTGGGTGCACCTGTAAAGTCTAGCCCACTTCCACCATCGACTCTGGCACATAGGTCAGCCTCCTAGCGGGTCCAACAATATGAGTAGGCACATCCACTAGGCTCTGCTGAGCCTATATGAAGTCCTGCACTATTTGGGTGAGGTTGGCTACCATTGTCATCATGGTAGCAAACTCTAGTCCGGCTCCTAGTACTATACCACCGGCCCCTACAGGCTCCTGTATGGTCTCTAGTTGCTGCCTCACCTCAGGTTCTAGAATAACCTCTTCTTCAACCTTATTAGAGGCTGGCCTTGAGCCATTGTCTCTAGCTGGCTGGGTCTGCTCTCTCTAATCATCTCTAATCACCACACCTGTGTATCGGGATTGAGTGGTTCGCCTTGGTGGCTCCTCCTCCACCATGGACACTTTGCCCTTGTCCAGTTGCCTCCTGGGTGCCATTAATACACAATATCACATTCTTAGGTCATATATCTACATAATATTACATTTCTAAGTCATACACTTGCATAATCATCCTTGCTTAAGTTCAATGACTCAAAATGAAAGGTTCATGTTTACAGGTTAAACTAACACTCCCTCATGTTTCTAAAATATATTAATGCAACCTAAGCATGTTATTACTTAATGATTTTACAGCCATACTTCACACTTATACCACCTTGGGTGCATTAGGCTTTGATACCACATGTAATGCCCCTCCTCCCTAGAGCATTACTAGTGGTAAATTTAGAGGAAATTTTGGCAGAGTCTCCCCTGATTTACCACCGTTATCCTATATGCAATATGCTAAAACACAATAATTATATAACAAATACGCTCAAATATGCAAATATAATATGGCCAACTCTAGGCCCTACCATTTTCTACACAAATTATATAATTGTCGCATCCAAAACACACTTCACCATAACACCCACAGAGCAAGATCAGGGTACACTATACCCTAGCTGTCAAATCATATACACCCATGCCATAAAATGACATGTTGTAAAACTAAGTAATGATACATGTCTAATATACATTCAAAATTTCTCCAATAATATTCATCATTATACATCGTGAAAAGGAGTAAAGCCTCTACTGGTGTCACGGCCTATCCCTATCACAAGATCCAACACCCTGTTGGGCTCCGTCCTTTGACCTGTCAACTAAAAATTTAAATAAAAGGGTTTGTCTAAGCAAAACTCAGTAAGCAAGAAAGTGGAAAAACATGACTATAAATAATGTAATAAACAATGCCAAATAGAGTAGTAAACAATGATACAAATAAACAAAACATGTCATGCCATATGTAGGATGTCATAGTCAGTTAGTGGTTAGGTTCATTAAGATTTAATATTAATATCTCATTAATTATTTTATACACATACTCATAATGATATCATATACATAGTTAATCAGTCAATAACAGCTCGAATACCGCTACGTCATACTGCCCTTTTGTATTTGCCAATCCATGATTATCTCTTATACTAGTATACTACCCCACCATCATCCACACACTCCTCCTTGAGAGAGACAAACTAGAATACTACCCTTTCACTCTTCAGCGCGTTAGGCCCATCCTGGCACTCCCGACTAAAAGCCTGCCAGGCCCACACAGCCGTATTGTTGTATCCAGTGGCACCTCACCCTCATCACCTTACAAAAGTACTAGTTCTCCATAAACATGCCTACGCAAGCTACTCATGCCAATCATAGCAATCAGGCCATCCCGACCGCTAGCAACGCCCAGTCGTGTTGGCTGCCCACATAACCACCAACTGGCCAACCAGGCCAATCCTTGCCACATGGCTGATGCAGGTTGGCCCCACGGTCATTATAAAATACATATATGAGCCATACTAGGCTCTGCGCCAATTAGGCGCCAAAACTGAAATTTATTAGTACTCCCGGGGGCATAGAATATATGTACATAATTTCTAAAATAAAATTCTTATTTAATAGTTTATAAATATCCAATTTACCTAAAACTATTTATTTAGATTTCAAATAATATAAAAAAAGTTCTATCAAAATTTCAAGTCAAAATAATGCAAATTGATTAATTTAAAATTAAAATATGAAAATATAAATAAAAAAATTTTAGATGAAATTATACATCTCGTTTGACCCTTTAGATTTTTATATAAATTCCACATAATATAATATAATTATACTAAAACTTTTTCTTAAATTAATTCAAAATAAGAATATTTAAAATAAAGCAAAATTTCAAAAGGGTGGGATGCTATCAACATTTCATTTTTGGGGTATTTACTGTTCATATTTTTTTCAGGGTTCAAACGGTGAAATTTGTTCATGAAATTTGATATTATAGTATTAAGTTATATTTATTTTAACACATATATTTATTTTTTCATAATAACATCACTAAATTAGGTTTTAATCAACCTCTAGAGGGGTACTTGGTAAGGTGTTCTGTCAGTGCACTATTTATCTGAATTCCTTTATTTTCAATGCAATTTAATTCATGCTGATATAATATGTTAATTATGGTTGCATGGGGTAGATAATGGGTGTTTAAAATCATGCAACTCATATACAAAAATTTTAGATTATAAGTGCCCAAATTGTAATCATTCAAAGAAATTTGCACAGCCCTCACACTCCAATTTCCACCCTCTAACAAAGCCTTAATTCCCTATTAAATTTTTACCAAAACCCCTTAAATTAGTGTTTGAAATTCCTTGAAGATAAATCAACTTTTGCATTATATTCTTTCATAAACATCATCACCATTTAAATTAGATTAAGCACTTACCTTAATCTTCAAATTCCTTTGGTGGGTCCCACTAATCAGCAATACTTCACCATGTTTGAGTGACTACCACTTCTTGATCTCAAGAGAAAATACATCCTATGGCCCACTAATTACTTGTATCAACATTTGCTATGGATCGCTTGAAGCAAAATTGTCTACTATGGAAGATTGGAATGATGGGGAAAATGGTTTATGTTGGCTAGCATGGGCTTGAAGATGGAAACGATGGAAATGGGATGGGCATTAGAAAAATACACTTTTTATATTGTTTTGGTTTTTGGTAGTCTATGCTCCACCCACTTCTATGGACATTCACTCTCTTGAATTTTTAAAATGCCATCAAATTATCATTCTTTATACATATGAGTCATCCATTTGATATATCATATACCCAAATCAATTTCCCATCTATTATTTCCATAATTCCATCATTTATTTTTCAAATAAATTTGATTAAATTAAAATTTTCTAAAAATTATCGGTAACTCAGTTTTTTGATTTTCCACATATAATTTTTAATTTTTCTTCACCTATTAATAATTAATTAACATATTTCCTCATCATCCTCACATTAATATAGATGTTTCATCCATTTTTATAATTTTTTAATAATTAAATTCCTCAAAAATTCAATTTTACAGTATGTCGCACTGGAAAAATTATCGAAACTTTACAATAAAGAAAATTTACATTTTTGAAATTTCAAAGGCTTTACACATGGTTATAATATGAAGTGCCTATATGGAACTAGTATGATATTTGGTGTCAAGGTGACCTAAAAAGGGATATGCTCGAATAAGTTTCATCATTACAGTATGGTGTATCTATTCATTTCTGTTAATGAACATGTTGTTATTATTTTAATATTACTCAGGTCCTTGGCAAATGTGGGTAAGTTAGGTAGTGTAATGGTTTAAGTTGTTGTTTATATATTTATTAAATAAAAATTTTATTTGATTAATAAATGCATGCACAAGTTTAAATCCTCAAAATATGAGGTAGATTCTACAAAAATTTTGGCAAAAATTTCCCTTAGAAATAGAAAAATGATGGGAAGATGGTGAAATGCATAGGCCTCGGGGTGGGGAGATGTCATGAATAGATGAGAACACTTCTGAATGGATTAAAAGAGTTTTTAGTCAACCTAAAGCTAAAAATCAAAAGATCAAATGGTCATCCAAAAGAGCAATTATATTCTTAGAATGTGCAGGCATTGACTTTGGAGATAAAGAGAATCATCTTTTTGTAAGTTTGATAGCCTTGAATTCTCCTTTAGTTTGGTCATCAACTTGACCTTAAACTCAAGTTGGCCCTCATATTGATAATTGGATATCTGAAGGAGGATGTAAAACTATATAGGCCATGTAGACAAGGAAGAAGACAATATAAAAAAAGACAGCAGCAATAGCACCATCCATCCCACTTCCAATTCATCCCCATCTTTTCCCACTCTTCATCACAAACCACCCTCTAAACCCTCTCACCTAAGCCTCTCTCCAAATCCCAATTACTTGCTACACTATCTTTATTCTAGTTGTAATAACTTTTGTATTGAAATGCAATTCAATGCAATGAAATTTTTTGTGTGCCATGATTATATGTTCTTTATTTTCGGCACTTTCCTACTCTTGTTCATTTCTTTTCCCCTTGAGCCTTTTTTATTATGACTAAAAGTAAGAGAAATAGTGATATTGCATGATTAGTAGAAGTAGATTAGTGTATTCATTCAAGGGAAGTTATTGGAAAATCTTTAGAGATGCACTTAGTAAGCGGTATGTGTTTTCAGTATAATTCCTTTTAGTTCCTATGTATGTTCTTGTTTTATTGAAAGTTATTTCACTCAAATGCTTTTTCATAATAAAAAATGGGGAGAACATAGATCCAAACCAGCCTTTACTTAGCTTGATTTTAATGATAAATGTGATTAACCAGCTAATTTTTGATGATGAGTAAAAATATGTGAGTAAAAGTGTTAAGGTACTGACAGTTACATTCCCAAATGTGCAATGATGAGTATATAAGCCATATTTAGGAAAGTAATTTGAGAAGTGTGGACAGTGTATATAAATTCATATCAGAGACAAGATTCATAGTTAATTTTTAAAAGAAAGAAAATCTTGTAAATTATTAAAGAAGATTGACCCTAAACTTAAAAAAGGATTTTTTGACATACTGGGACATGTTTGAAATAAAAAAGGAACAAAATCAATATGTGAAGAAGTTCTGAGATTCTAAAAGACAAAGGTTTTAGACATAAGATCTAAGTCTAAAATGACTTTAGAAGTTTTTTCAAACATGTGATCTAAGCTTCTAAGGCAAAACTATAGTTGAAGGATATGTCTAACATCAAACAAGGGCCTCAGAGTTATTTCAGAAGTATTTCAGAAGTGCTAAAGTATGTTACTATAGAAATCCAAGTCAGAGCCAAAGTTCAAATGTTAAAACAACTTCAGAACTACTTCAGAAGTTATCAAGCATAGTTTCAGATGTGCTAAAGCATGAAACCATGATGCCGAAGATTTAACATCTTTTTAGACATTCTGAAATTTTATTTCAGACATACTGAAATAAGTTTACAACTCATTTTTAAAGTCTAAAGTAACAAAGGTTCGAAATTGGCTAAGTTCAAAACTTTAGAAGTTAGAAAGCTAGCTTGAGACATTCTCGAGATGAAATCAGAAGTGCTGAAATTCAAAGGCATGCGGCAAGTGATTCACGTCATTTTAGAAGTTTTAAAAAACTTACTTCAGACATTTTGAAGCACTTCAGATGAAGCCAGTTCGAGTTATTCGTAATGAGCATAAATTTTCACCACTTCAAAAGTGCTAAAGTTATTGCTTTCGAAGTTCTGAAGGTGCGATGACATTAAAGAGCAATGATTTCAATTGTTCTGAAGAAGCGTCACTCATAGAAGTTCTCCATCATTTTAAAAGTGCTGATGTCCTTACTTAAGATGTTTTGAAGCTGTGAGAACACCTCAACGGTCGGAATATTGAATGTTCCCTCACATTAAATGAACTTCTTCCTCTATAATGGACAGATTTTAAACTCTAATATAAAAGAAGTTATCAGGAGATGTTCAATAGTTAGATAAACCATCAAACAAACAAAGAGAGCATTTACTCACACTTTGGTGGTGCTGTCGTGGGCACCCAAATTTAGAACCTTGCTCCAATCTAATTTTCTGTAGTAGTGTGAGTA
>JAYJMB010006511.1:0-10986 GCA_036873735.1 Pouteria campechiana | reverse complement strand
TCCAAACCCAATTTACTATAATCCAATATTTCATGCATGGGCAATTATACAAGTCATACTCAGATTATAATATTTCCATCCAACCCAATAATAAAACTTCTATGGCGTTCCATGTTTATCATATCATCACAATTATCTAAGAAAATCTTTCATTCACAACCAAGTGACCAAACTCAATTACATACTCAGTTAAAATATCACTTTCGAATTTATACATTTTACTATATGCATTATTATGCTAAGCCACTGATTATTATAACATTATAACTTCATCCTTCTAATATCTTCACTATTATTCGCTTATATGTTGCATGTCATATGCTTGTTTAGGAAAAATAAAAGAGGTACATAAACTTAGTCACAAAGAAGGCAAAAATGCAAAATGAAACTCAATGTTGCGACATAGAGGGACTATGTTGCGACATTGAAGTGGCAGCGGATGCAATGTCGCGACATAGTAACCCTATGTCGCGACACTGAAGAACATGCATGGAATCATGAAAAACAAGTAGTGTCGTGACACAGAAAAGCTATGTCTTGACACAAAAGTGGCAGCGGGCTCAATGTCGCTACATTGAAAGCCAATATTACAACACTGCACAATGTTCCTGGTGCCCATGTTTTTCTCATTAGAACTTGTCCTATCGCCTCATTGCTAATGTTTCTTATTTAACCACTTTAATTTCCTCTTATTACACTATGTTTCACCTTGATTCTCATTTACTAATTCCACCTATCCATCAAAATACTTTAATGAACAATACTATTTCATTAATCATCATATAATGAATTCATAACTTTCAATGAAGTTTATCATACTTCACATATGCTAACTTACTTCCCAAGTGCATTCCTTCATTTCAACCTTACTTAATTCTCTTCTTCCAAAATTCTCACTACACACTTTACTTAATTGGCACATATCTAAAGTATGATATACAACTTTTATCCCAATAATGAACTCATAATACAATTGAATAATATTCATAAGAAAGGATCTCAATTTCAATAAAAGTAATTAAGCAAATAAACTTGCTTACCTTATATGTAATCTCCACCCTTTTCTTTGGATGTAAATTTTTTATTTCCAATATTTGCTTCACAAGTCAGACATCCTACATTAAAACATAGCTCTCATGATCATTCATTTGCATTTTCTATTTATAAATGTAACCACTTCCAATTCCATTCTAAGTTTCTAACATAACCACGGTTAGGGTTTTGCTAATTACTTTACTATAACTTAATTAAGATGTAATCATGGAATCGTTAACCAAAGTTAATCATGCTATACTACTCTTAGCATCATTTCATCAAATATTTATAGTACAGTTTCTGAAATTCCATATGCTCATTGTTTACAACTTGGTATTTTTATTCCAAATGATATATTAATGCATTTGAAATGAATCCCTGCCAAAATCCACATTCAAAACATCCACTTCAATACTGAATTATTCTATTCCCCTAAACCCTAACTTCTAATTTCTGAAAACTTACTTTAAAATCCATAATTTAAAAATTTGAGCCACTAGAACTCTTAATGGATGATGGAAATGGCTTACCACTTAGTTTACTCCAACTGAATTCCACTAAATCTGGTTGCAAGATGAAATCCCAATCTGTTCTTCAACTCCCACGATCTCAATCTACTAAATTTGATGTTTGCTTGATGTTGGAGTATTGCTAACCTATTTATCATTGATTTTCCCAACTCAATTTATCAATTCCTAGGTAGAACAAGAATTTTCTGAGCTTAGAAAAGAAAGGGGAGGGTTGGAGGCATATTAGGTTGGAAAATGAGGCTGGTGGAGAATTTTAAGCTCCACCCATCCTAATACTCTAGTAGTACAAGTCCTTAGAAGCACATGCGGCCCATATATGTTGTATGCTGACTTTCTCTAACACTGAAATTATTGCCTGTATTTCATAATTCTCAATTTATTTCATCACACTCATTGAAATTTTTCCATTGATATTGTAAATCATACATATGGATTTCATTTACACACTATAAACCAGCTCCTCCCATTTCAAAATTTTCAGGGTCTCACATTCTACCCACCTTACAAAAAGTTTCATCCCTAAAACTTATACAAACAAGGGGGGGTATTTATATTTGATCGCATCTTCTAGTCCCAAGTTGCTTCCTCTTTTGAATGGTATTCCCATCGTACTTTTACTAAATGAATGACTTTGTTCCTCAACTATTTTTCTTTAGTATCCAAGATTTGAACTGGCTGCTCTACATATTGCAAGTTTTTTAAATTTAAATTTCTTCTGGTGCCAAGATGTGAGATGTGTCCAGTTCATACTTTCTCAATGAAGACACATGGAAGACATCATGAATTCCACTTAGTAGTGGTGGTAAGGCAATATGATATGCTACCTTACCAATCTGATCCAAAATTTCATAGGGACTGACATACCTCGAGCTCAATTTGCCCTTGGTACTAAACCACACTACACCCTTCATTGGAGATACTTTTAATAAAACTTTATCTCCTACCTGATACTCCAAGTCATGCCTTCTTATGTCTGCATAACTCTTCTAGCGGGACTGAGCAATGCAGATCTTTTTCTTACTTTGTGCTACCTTTTCAACTGTGTCAGCAATCAACTCTAGTCCTATTAAGGTAGTCTCACCTACCTCAGTCCAATATAGTGAGGATTTGCATTTATGACCATATAGTGCCTCAAAAGGAGCCATTTGGATATTAGAGTGATAGCTATTATTATATGCAAATTTGATCAATGATAAATACTAGCTCCAAGTTTTAACTCATTCTAGAGTTCTAGCTCTAAGCATGTCTTCTAGCTGCTGATTCACCATTCTGTTTGCCCATCAATTTGGGGGTGACAAGTGCTATTGAAATCTAGGCGTTTCCCCATAGCCTTGTGTAGTGCTCTCCAGAATTTTGAAGTGAATACTGATCCTCTATCTAAAATAATCACTTTGGGTGCAACATGCAATCTTATTATTTCCCTCTGATAAATCTAGGCATATTTCTCAGCAGTAAATGTGGTTTTCACTGATATAAAATGGGCCACTTTAGTCAATCTGTCCACAATGAACCAAATGCTATCAAACCGAGCAACTATCTTTGGTAGACCAGTGATAAAATCCATTGTTATTTCTATCCATTTCCACTCAGGTAGTTCAATAAATTACAATAATCCACCTAGTCTTTGATGCTCTGCTTTCACTCTTTGGCATGTTAGACATTTAGCCACATATTTAGCAATATCATTTTTCATCCTATTCCACCAGTATAAAGATTTCAAATCATGATACATTTTATTGCCACCAGGATTCACAGTACAAGGGGAGTAGTGTGCTTCCTCTAATACCTTTTGTACCATTGTTAATCCCTTAGAAAGAACTATCCGATCTCTATACCTCATAAGATGGTCTGTGCCAATAGAGAAGTCTGGCAATTCATTTTGCTGTACTTGCAATTTTAATCTCTGAAATTCTTCTTCTAATAACTCTTCTTGAGCTATCTGGATCTCATTTATCAAAGTAGGCTGAATGTGTAACTGACATTACTGGGTTACTACCCCTTTTATCTCCACTTATAAATCCATACTTCTCAATTCTTCAAATAATTCTTTCTTTTGGGTTAACATACATGCTAAACTGCTTTCAAATTTCCTACTCAAAGCATTAGCTACAACATTTTCTTTGCCAGGATGATAGTGAATGCTCAAATCATAGTCTTGTAATAGTTTTAACCATCTTCGCTGCCTCATATTCAACTCTTTTTGAGTAAAGATATATTTCAAACTTTTATGATCTGTGTATATATCAAATTTTTCCCCATAAAGGTAGTGTCTTCATATTTTTAAAGCAAATACTATTGTCACTAACTCCAAGTCATGCATTGGATAATTATGCTCATGAGGTTACAACTGTTGTGATGCATGAGCTATCACTTTGCCATTTTGCATCAGAACACAACTCAATCCTTTCTTTGATGGATTACTGTATATCACGAATCTGCCTTGACCTGATGGAATTGCAAGTACTCGTGCTTCCACTAACTATCTTTTTAATTATTGAAAAATAGTTTCATATTTCATATTCCATACAAATAAAACTCCTTTCCAAGTCAATTGTATTAGCGGCAAAGCTGTTGTGGAGAATCCTTCAACAAGTCTTCGATAATACCCAACTAATCCCAAAAAACTCGCGACCTTAGTCACGGTTCTTGGTCTAGGCTAATTCACTACAACTTCTATTTTATGAGAATCTATAGAAATGCCATCTCTTGAAATCACATGACCTAGAAAAGTTATACTATTCATCCAAAAGTCATACTTTTTCAATTTTGCATAAAGCTTTTTTTTCTCTAAGTCTCTATAAAGCCATTCTTAAATGTGCTTCATGACTCTCCCTGTCTCTTGAATAGATCAAAATATGATCAATGAAAGTAATTACAAACTGATCCAAGTAGGATTTAAATACTCTATTCATTAAATCCATAAAGACAACAGGAGCATTTGTTAATCCGAATGGCATTACTAGAAATTCTTAATCCTCATATTGTGTTCTGAATGTAGTCTTTTGAACATCTAAAGGCTTAACCTTCAATTGATGATACCTTGACTATAGATCAATTTTGGAGAACATTGTGGCTCCTTGCAACTGGTCTAATAGATCATCTATTTGGGATAATGGATATTTGTTTTGGATGGTGACTTTATTCAGCTTCCAATAATCGATATACAACCGAAGACTCCTATCTTTCTTCTTCAAAAATAGCACCGGTGTGCCCCATGGTGATACGCTAGGACGGATAAATCCCTTGTCCATTAGGTCCTGTAATTGCACATTTAACTCTGCCAATTCAATTGGTGCTATCCTGTATGGGGCCTTAGACATTGGTTCTATTCTGGGTTGGAGGTCAATACAAAATTTGACTTATTATTCAAGAAGCAATCCGGACAGTTCACTAGGGAATACATCTAGAAAATCTCTTACTACTAGTATATCCTCTAGTAGTCGATGTTCGGAGTGGGTGTTGATAGCCGAAACTAAGAATGCTTCACACCCTTTCCACACCAGGCTAAGAGCCTTCACAGCTAATACAAGCTTAGGTGCTTCATCCTTAGGTGAACTCTTAAAGGTAATTTCTACCTTATCAGGGGTCTTCAAAGTTACCTGCTTGGTTTTACATTCAACTTTAGCTTCATACTTGGTTAGCGAATCCATACCCAATATAATATCTAACCCTTCCATATTCAAGGCAATTAAATCATCATAAAACTATCTACTCTCAATTACTATAGGTATTTCATAATATCTCTATAGCAATACTAACTGCTGTCAAAGGAGGGGATAATTCTATCATAGGATACATTGGGCATTTAGACAACCGAACTCTATTTTCAAATGTAATAGAGATAAAAGACTGAGAGGCACTTGGATCAAATAAAATATATGTCATGTAATTGCATACAAGAAAAACTACCAGCAATTAAATGGTCCATGGTCTGGGCTTCCTGAGAATTGGTCGCCTATACCACTACAGTCAATGGAGGTCTACATTGTTCATTCTGCCATCCAAGAACTGCATTAGGTCCTCTACCTCTGCCTCGCATCTGGCTCCCACCACGTTTAGGTTGAGTCAAAGCTTGGGAAGTTACACTTTCATTCCTCCCTTGATTAGGACAATTCCATCTAATATGTCCAATCTCACACATGCAAAGTGAGTGGCCTTCACTGCCACACATCCCATGGCTAATTCGACCCTTGAATAATTTCTTTCATTTATCCTAGAGTCGATCTAGTCAGCCTTTCTCCCAACTTCCTTAACAGTACCAGATAGTCAAACTTTAAATGTCCTAGTTTCTTGTAATAAATACAAATTTTCTCAGATAATGTACTACCATTCTACTCAGTTTTCTGCCTAGTTTATCAAACCTGCTCATTTTCCCTCATACATCTCCTCTCGCTAAATTTAGACCGTCCCTCTACCTCTCATTTTGCTAGATAAGCATGCTCTAAAATATCCTCATATCGACTCAACATGAGCGAGGTTAACTTCTCCTGAATAATTAACTGTAAACATTCTTAAAATTTTTGAGCTATTGATGAGCTCATAATTTATCATATTTTTAATACTTAGATTATGATGTTTTGGGCTTTAAATGATATGATTTCATTACTTTAAATTCTTATTAGATTAAATATTATACTCAATAGATTTATTTGTGTTATAGGTCAATTTGACGGAATTGAGGTTAATTTGGGGCCAAAATATGCTATTTTGGAGCAAAGGTCTTCATGGAGATGCACATCATTATGGGAGCATCAATCTTAACCTCTGATCAAGCATCAATCTTGAAGTTTTAATATGAATTAGGCACAAATCAGATAGTGGGATATGAATGCAACAATTCAATTGAAGAAGGAATTCTATTTTTAAAAGGATTTCTATTTTTGGATGCTTCATAAGTAAGAAAATTGTAAAATTTCAGTAGCAGTTCAACGTAAATTTTGGAAAATATATGGGCATATTTTGAGAAAGTGTTTAATGTAAAAATTATATCCCTTAAAGTTATCTAACTAAAAAAAAGAATCACTTGATTCGGAGTTAATATGAGGAAGTTATGGCTAAAATACTACAGTTGTCTCCAGAGAATTTTTTCAATGTAATAGGTTTCACTTTATGGAGGTTTTTGGCATATTTAAATGATGATTCGGAGAACATTGTCAACATAAAAGTTTTATATATTGAAATTATCTTTAAAATGAATTAAGAATCATATGATATGAATATCATATGAGTAATATATGACAAAAATATGAAAACATCTCCTGGTGGACAGACTCTATGTGCGGAAATAAGATATTTTTAGCAATTGCATCTTGTATGCTCAAGATAACTTTGGAAATCCATGAGGACGTTCAAGAGAACCCTAAATTGGTTTATTTAAAAGGTGTTTTAATAGAGAAATAGGGGACTTGTAGAGGAGAAAGGAGGCAGCAATTCAGAGACATCAAAGCAAGCTTTTGGTGAAGATCTTCCTCTCTCTTTTCTTTTCTATTAAGTTTTCATCATGGCCCTTCGTGGCTAAACTTTTATTCTTGGTGTAAGGAGACAAAAGCCTTATAATTAATATATTATGAGATCTAATTTGATTTAATTATTCAATTTATACTTTGAGTATTGAATGTTCTTCTTTTTTCATGATTATGATTGTTATGCTTAATTGTTAGGAGGCCTACTAGTTTATTATTCATTGCAATCTATTACTAGATTAGATATCAAATCCATAATCATTTGATGTCTCTAATCTACAAAGCAATTAGGGTTTAATAATTTGTTATTGTTGCAGTTATTAAATCTTAGAAAGAATATTTGACAAAATTAAATGCAACGACATGTGCTTGTGTTGTTTAGCTTCACCAATCTTTATAAATCTTAATGCTGCTATTAGATTAAACCTTTAGCACTGGTCTTGAGTTGTTTAGTGGTTAAGGTTAGTTAGAATGCTGGTTTCTAATTAACTATTGAAGGAAAGATAGGAAAAATAATTCCAATGGTGAATATTTAAAGTATGTATTGATTTATAATTGCATCAATGCTCAATTAGGAGATTTTGATGGTAGATATTGACTTGACCTAAGGTTTTCTTCTCTGATAGATTTCTTTTATAAAACTTTCTTGATTACATTCAAAACCCCCCTTTCTTGTTCACTTTGCATAAAATTAAGCTAGTTACTCCTCATGGGATTGACCCTTATTCACATTACTATAGGTAATTTAATTGGAGTAAGGTTCTAAGTTTGATTGCCTACGATAGCACACCAAATTTTTGGCACCGTTGCTGGGGAGGCATTCTAGTTGAATTTTGTTGCTTTAGAAAATCTTTATTTTGTTATTGAATTTTTCTTTAAAAAATATTTTTCCTTGTTTATTTTTTAGGATTTATTAGATTTTCTTTTATTGTTTATGACTGTTACTCGATTTTCTAATCAAGGTGATTTGCAACACGGGCTAGAAATAGAGAGAACTATTCAAAAATTAAGGAGAGAAACTTGGAGAATTTCTAATTCAAAAAAGGAGGAAATCATGGCTGGAAATCGAACTTTGAAAGAGCTTACCACACCTGATTTGGATCAATAACCCTTATGCATAACATTTCCTACTTTAAATGCTACTATTAATTTTGAATTAAAATCTAGACTAATAAATCTCTTGCCCACTTTTCATGTTCTTGCAGGTGAAGATCCTCACAAGCATCTAAAGGAATTTCATGTGGAGTGTACAAGTATGAAACCAACAGGGGTGACTAAGAGCAAATAAAACTGAGAGCCTTTTCATTCTCTTTGAAGAATTTAGCTAAGGATTGGCTTTACTATCTATCATCTGGGAGCATCACAATAATGAGATGAAGGGGTTATTTTTGGAGAAATATTTTCCAACTTCAAGGGCAGCCAACATTAGGAAGGAAATTTGTGGTGTGAGACAGCATAGTGGAGAATCCCTATATGAATATTGGGAACATCTTAAGAAATTATGTGCATGTTGCCCCCATCATTAGATTAGTGAATAGTTACTCATCCAGTATTTCTATGAGGGACTTCTTCCCTCTAAAAGGAGTATGATTGATGCTGCTAGCCAAGGAGCTTTGGTGGATAAAACTCCCGAAGATGCAAGGAACTTGATTGCAAATAAGGCAACTAACTCACAACAATTTGGCAATAGGCTTGATTCTCTATCCAAGCTTGTTAATTAGGTAAGTATTTCCTCCCTTGAATAATAAATTGTAGGTCTAACTTCTCTTGTTTGTCAATTGGTTGTAGGGAATATGTAGACAGCAAAAGCTTGTGGTATTTGTTTAGTAGTAGGACATCCAACTGATGCATGCCTAACTCTTCAAAAGGAACTTATTGAGCAGGAGAACACAATGGGTGGTTTTTCTGGACAACCACAGAGAAAGTATGATCCCTACTCAAACATATATACAACCCAAGATGGAGGGATCATCCCAATTTCAGCTATGCGAACCCAAAGTAAATCAGCCTCTTACTCAAAATCGCTCAAATTTTCAATAGTATTAGTAGCCATACCCACTTAGACAACCATAGGGACAAACTTCTAACTCTGGTATGTCTTTAAAATATTTTTTAAGTCTCTTGCCACTAACACTTTGCAATTCAAATAGGAGACAAAGGTTAGCATTCAGAATTTGGAGAATCAGGTAAGCCAGATAGCTACCACAATCAATCGGCTGCAGACATAAAATTCAAGAAAATTGCCTTCTCAAATAGTGGTGAACCCAAGAGAAAATGTGAGTGCAATTATTTGAGGAGTGGTAAAGAGATTAAAATTCTAGACAAGATGACTCCTACACCAATGGAGAAAGCAAAAGAGAAAGATGTTGTTGTAGATAAGGATCTTCCTAAGGATAATGAAGTGACTTAACGTAAGTTTCCACCTCTTTCTGAATATAAGCCAATACCACATTTTCCTGAGGCTTTAGTAGAATCTGACAAAATAAAGAACTATAAAGATTTCTATGAGACTTTTGTAAATGTGAGGTAAACATTCTACTTTTTGATGCCATTAAACAAGTACCTTATTATGCTAAATTTCTGAAAGAATTGTGTACAACAAAGAGGAAACATAAACTTCAGAGATACGAGAAGGTAAGAGTAGGGAGAATGTTTCTGCATTCATTCAAAGAAAACTTCCTACAAAGTGTAAAGATCCAGTTATGTTTACTATCCCTTGCATGATAGGTAACACTAGACTTGAAAAGGCCATGTTAGATTTAGGAGCTTCCATTAATGTTATGCCATATTCTTTGTATGCTTCTTTAAAATTTGGACCTTTGAATAACATGGGTATTATAATTCAATTGGTTGATAAAATCCAATGCGTATCTCAAAGGAGTAGTTGAGGATGTTCTTATGCAAGTCAGTGATTTAATCTTCCCTACTAATTTTTATGTTCTGGATATAGAGAATGGTAATCAAACTGCTTCTATTCTATTAAGAAGACCATACTTAAAGACATCCAAGACCAAGATTGGCACACTTAGTATCAAATTTGATGGTAAAATTGTCAAGTTTAACATTTAAGATGCCATGAAATATCTTGATGATGATGATTCTATTTACTCGATTGATGTGGTTGATTCTTGTGTATAGGAAGTTTTTGAACTTGAGATGGTTTGGAAATTGCCATTAGTAAACATCTCAAGAAGGAGAATAAGGTGTTACCTTTGAGTACTGATTTGCAAGAAATTGTTGCAGCATTGGATGACTTTCCAAAGTTATCAAAATCAAGTAATGATCCTTATACTGAGTTACCAGTTCTAACAAAAGTCTTTTACCTTTTGTTTTGCAGACATCTACTCCACATTTAAAGCCTCTTCCCAGTCACCTCAAGTATGTGTTCCTTGAAGACGGAAAAACCTTGCCTATGATCATCTCTAGTGAACTCAGTGCATTATAAGAAAGGCTTATGCAGGTTCTTAAGAAGCATTGGATAATGAAAGATATTAAAAGAATTGACCCATCGACATGCATGCTTCATTATTTCTAGTTTGCAATTGCTCCAGATTGAAGAAAGATGGAACGAGTCGAGCCAACGACTATAAACAAAAGTGCTACTTGGGAGGCAACCCAAGGGGAGTTTGTGTTTCTTTTTCTTATGTCCTTATTTCTGCATTTATATTATGGTTATATTTACATTTTCTTTGCATTTGACCTTACATTGGGGACAATGTAAGTTTTAAGTGTGGGGGAGGGAATTTAGGTTTACATTGTGTTTTGGTGTTTTTATTTTTATTTTTGCTTTTATTTTTGAAAATTTTATTTTTTGAGAGAGAGTTAGTTTTACCCTTTGTTTTGCTAGTTTTTGATGATTGAGGTTGAGGATGCAATGAGCAAGATTCAACTAAGCTTGAAAAATTCATAACATGATTGAATAAGTAATCTTCCAATTTGCAATTACTTGGTTTAGTTAT
>JAYJMB010006510.1:0-53910 GCA_036873735.1 Pouteria campechiana | reverse complement strand
TATATTTAGGAATCAAATAGGTGCAAAAGATGAAGTATTAGGAGAATAAAATATGACATTTTGCATTCTCATCAGTTTCCCCCATGAAATTTGATGTCAATCCAAACATTCCAACCACCCCACCCCCACCACCCAAAAAAAAAAAGATCATGAACTGCATTTTATAACTCTAGCAAATGGAAATGGAAAAATTGGATGGGGAGAGCACTTCCCACCCTCGTTGATTCCTCCTCAAAAATGAAATCTTCAACTTGATTCTCGAAACCCTCTCCACGTGCAGCAAAAAATATAAAAAAAATAGATTTTTACCCTTCTAGTCAAATGCAAATGAAAGGGGATTAATCACTTCTTTGAGCAATGATGGATTCCATGCCAAAATAAAAATTTTTGCTCTAGAAATCACATGCAAAAATGGGCAAAACGGGGTGTGAAGGGTGTTGGTTCCCATAGGATGGCTATACCCAAGAGGGGAGGGGTGAATTTTGTTTATAAAAATTTCTTATTTATTTCCTATTTAATTAATATCCCCTTTTCTATGCTTGTGTGCAATATAGTATGAGATAAATGATGAAGCAGTAATGTGTAAGGAAAGTAAAGAAATCACATAAATAGCACACAATATTTTTATAGTGGTTTGAGAACCCCGTCCCTACATCTACTCTTCTAAGAGTATACTCTCCTTATGCCTTGGGTTCCACTATATCCTATATAATGGAAATACAATAGTTCTTCCAACACTCTTCTAAATTCCAGTTCTAGGGGACATAAACAAGTGTTCCCAACACTCTTCTAGATTCTAGCTCCAAGGGGCATAAACTAGTGTTCTCAATACTCTTCTAGATTCTAGCTCCAAGGGGCACAAATTAGTGGCTCTTATCTCAACAAACAGTCATAACCCTTCTTGAGTTTGATCCACACTATCAACTCAAGGCATTTACAAAGAAATGGATAAAGTAGTGTAAGCACACTTTTATAAATATCTCAATGAAAGCACAGGGGAAGGCTTAAGGATTTTTGTCCCTCTTTTTATTGCAAAAACTCTTCCCTTAATATATGAATAAAAAGGCCTTGAAGTTTTAGACGAGTGAAGCTCTTGAATAGATATTTAGAAGATGAAGGTCTTGGCCTTGGGTAGAAGGTTTTTGCAGAAGATTTATGCTTTTGAAAAATACTCCTTCACCCACTTTGAATCATCTTACCTCTTCTCCTTAAATAGTTTTCTTGAAAACTTGATCATTGGAGGAAGATGATCTTCATTGAATGCAGAGATGAAGGTAGATAAGCAGGAAATAAATGTAGAAGACCGTTCTGGTAATCTCCTATTTGAAAACGTCATCTTCTAATTAATTTCCATATGCTTAAAGTCGTTCTGTAATGCCAACCTTGACATAGAAGAAGGTGAATAGCTGGTTCAGGCAACTGACAAATGAGGAGATGCTGCAGCTCTAATTTAATTCACTATTTTGGAAAAAAATAACAAATTCTAACAAACTCAATCGCTCCACTTTGTCTGGTGCTTTATTACATTTGTCTAAAGTTAATATCAAAGAAAGTCTCTTCTCTGTTAAAGTCTCCTTCCAGTTGGATGAAGTCTCTTCATCTCCTACTTTGTCCATAGTTGATTCTAGATGAATTTGGGCTTCTTTATTTTTAGACAAATATATTTTGCTCTCTAAACTACTTCTTCCATCTGCTGCCTTTTCATTGTTTCTTCATATAGTATGAGATTTTGAATAGAATATTTAGATTGACATCTTTGAGCTTATTTCAAAATCTCTGTAACTCAAACTTTCTAAAATGTGGCAGATGGTTAGAACAAATATCTGCAGTCCTACACTTAAAAATTTGAATAGATTCTTAATGTTTGATTCTTGTTTAGCACTTAGAACCTTCAAGCATTTCGTTTTCCTTCAATGGATTATCTATTTTTATAATCCAAAAAGGTTGTGGACCAATTGGAAGAATATTATTGTAAGATACAGCTACGGCTAAGTATTGAATTTTTGATATTTGAAAATAGTAAATTTTTACTATAGCAAGTTAGTTTAGCATATTACTATAGCAAATCACTGTAGCATTTCATCTATTAATTCGTTTGAAGTAAGTATCAAATGAATCTACCTACTTAAAAAGTTAGTCCATGGGTACTGTATCACGTTAATGTAGCAGATCACCATAGCAATTCGTCTGCTAATTTGTTTGTAGTTTTATCCACAGGTATTACAATAGTGTTACTATAGCAAATCACTATAGCAATTCATCTGTTAATTTGTCTACTAATTCATCTGAAGCTTAGTCGTAGATGAACTTCGTCTTCCACTTCGTCTGTTAATTCATTTGAAGCTTTGTTTGCAAGTACTGTAGCAGTGTTACTGTAGTAAATCACTATAGTAATTCGCCTGTTACTTCGTCTGCTAATTCATCTGAAGCTTTATCTTCAACAAACTTCATCTTCCACTTCATCTGACACTGTATAATACTGTAGCAGTGCACCTGCACTTAAAAATTTTTGCACTTTTGCCACATTATTAACCTGACATTTTTCATTATATTTTTTATTGTAAATCACAATATAATTATCCATATAAAGTTTGCATAAGTTAAAAAGCATGGTTATGCAATTTGAATTATGATTTATTTTTATGCAATTTGAATCATGATTTATTTTTATAAACTCATCTAAGCACTCATTCTTTTTTATTTAAAAATATATCTAGACTTATATCAAGATGTATATGCTTGCATAAATAATATCCTAATAAAGTATGTATATTTCAAGCATATCTTTTTAAATTTCAAACATCCTATACTACAAGCACCATTATCATAAATCAAGTCTTATGACAAGTTTTGCTGTTATCAAAATCATACAATAATCTCAACAAAGGGCATGGGTGCTTAGGCATTAAAGGAGGAAGGGACAAATGGGAGAGAAAGGGGGTGGTGGAGTTTTACACCTCTCTCCTTTTGGTGATCCAACAGTGGATGCCCAAACCCTACACGTGCATCATATTTTGCCATGATTTTTTCCAAATAAAAATGACCAATATGTTACTTAATTATCCCTTTTTATAGATACATTAAAAATGTATAATTAATCCACTCAAATAAATAAGAATAATGTCATTTAATCACCCTCCCATATGTACATTAAACTTCATAACAAATCTATTCACAATTTCAATTAATTCATATACATAATGATTCCAATTTAATTATTTAGAAAGATTTTCTCTTACCTCAGAATCCTCAAAATCATGGGGTGTTACACTAAACCTCTTCAATTGTTACACATGGACCTAGTTGGACCAACAAAAACTAGGAGGCTTGGAGGAAAATATTATGCATATGTCATTATAAGTGACTATAGTAGATATACCTTGATTTGTTTCTTACATCCAAATATAAGGCTTTTTCATTCTCTAAGATCTTTACCAAATGTATGTAGAATGAACAAAGGTCTCATATTATTGCCATTAGGAGTGATCATAGTGAAGAGTTTGAGAATCATAGGTTCCTTGCTTTCTGTGAAAGTAATGAAATTTTTTAAACTTTTTCTGCATCAAGAACACCCCAAAAAAATAGAGTTGTTGAAAGGAAGAACATATCCTTATAATGGATGACAAGGACTATGTTGAGTAAGTATAGTCTACCATGATATTTTTGGATCGAAGCAATGAATGCAGCTTATTATATTATCAATAGGATATATGCAATGCCATTACTCAACAAAACACCATTTGAGCTATATTATGGCAAGAAGCCAAACATATCTTATTTCCATACCTTTGGTTGTAAGTGCTTCATTCTTAGTAATGAAAAGGAAAACCATGGGAAATTTGACAATAAATCTAATAAAAGTATATTCCTTGGTTATTCCATTGTTAGTAAGGGATTTAAAGGCATTTAGAGTCTACAACTTGAGGAATAGGACTGTAGATGACTCTATCCATGTTAAATTCAATGAAACTAATAACTCTGTGAAAAGAATTAGTGATTTTGATGATAAGATAGATAACCTCACAATAAATGTGGAAAAGATGAATTTGCAAGACCAAGAAAAGAAAGCTCTATAATCAAAGACAAGTTTGGATGAAGCTGGACCATCCAGAATGAGGAAGGTAACTCTCCTCTTCCCAAAGATTGGAGGCTCATGCATGCTCATCTAGAAAACTAGATAATTGGTGATGTGCTTGATAGAGTTAGGACTAGATCTTTTTATCACCAAATATGTAGTAATTTTACCTTTATTTCTCAACTAGAGCCAACTTGAATAGATTAAGCATTAAAAGATGAGAGCTAGATTTTAGTTAATCAAGAAGAATTGGACCAATTTAAAAGGAATGATGTGTGGACTCTTATTTTAAGACTAGACCATCAGTCAGTTATAGGAACCAAATGGGTCTTTAAGAGCAAACTTGATGAATCTGAAATTATAGTGAGAAACAAGGCAAGATTAGTAGCAAAGGAGTATTATCAAGAAGAAGAGATTGATTTTGAAGAATCATATGCCCCCGTTGCTTGGATAATGGCCATTAGAATACTGTTAGTTTTTACATTCTTTATGAATTTCAAGCTATACCAGATGGAAGTCAAGAGTGCATTCTTGAATTGTTTCATTAATGAAGAAGTCTATGTGGAACAACCCCCTAGGTTTGAAGACCCTCATAATCCAAATGATGTCTTCAAATTCAAGAAAGCCCTCTATGGTTTGAAGCAAGCTCCTAGAGCTTGGTATGAGAGGCTAAGAAGTTTGTTAATTAAGAAAGGTTTCTCAAGGGGTAAAGTAAATACCATACTCTTCATTAAGCATGACATGAATGATATCTTGATAATCAGATTTATGTTGATGATATTATTTTTGAAGCTATTAATTAAAAATTATATCAAGAGTTTTCTAAGATTATGCAGGGTGAACTCGAAATGAGCTTGATGGGAGAG
Source organism: Pouteria campechiana (assembly GCA_036873735.1). Classification (NCBI taxonomy): domain Eukaryota; kingdom Viridiplantae; phylum Streptophyta; class Magnoliopsida; order Ericales; family Sapotaceae; genus Pouteria; species Pouteria campechiana. The sequence continues at coordinate 48,969 of JAYJMB010006510.1, read as the reverse complement.
ATAAACTTATTTCTAGTACTATAAGTCAAGTAAATGAAAGAAGGGTTCTTCATCTACCAAGCCAGACACATAAAAGAACTGCTGAAGAAGTTCAACTTAGAAGATGGAAAGCGTTATGGAACCCCAATGAGCACCTCTATTAAGATGGGCAAAGATGAGAAAGGTCAATTAGTTTGTCAAAAATCATATAGAAGCATGATAGAATCTCTATTGTATTTGACTATCAGTATACTAGATATTATGTTTAATGTCTGCATGTGTACTAGATTCCTGTTAGATTCTAAAGAGATATATCTTATTGCTGTTAAGAAAATCTTTAAATACCTTTTAGACACACTAGACATCAGTTTGTAGTATCTAAAAGGTTCAAATTTTGAGTTAATAGGGTATTGAGATGTAGATTTTAGAGGATAAAAGGTAGATAGAAAGAGTACCTCAAGATCTTGTCAGTTTTTGGGAAGCATGATCATATCATTATTCTCTAAGAAATAGACATCTATTGCATTGTCAACTGCCAAAACTGAGTATGTAGCCACAGATAGTTATTGTGCCCAGATTGTGACACCTCAGAATTTTGAGGTAAGAAAAATTTTCTTAAGCAATTAATTTATGCAAATTATGTAATTGTGAAAGGGATGACTAAAGAATATATGAATTATACTTAATTGAGGTAAATATTGAGAAATTGTGGCTATATGTGTAGGATATGAGGGTACACCGCTAAAGCACCAAAGGGGCGTCGTAGTTGTAAGTGCTCCATCACCCCCAAATTCAAGCCATTTACATTGTCTTTCTTCCTCTTCCACAACCCATCCTTCTTGCAACACTTTCTACATCATTTTACAACAGATTCTTATAGGGAAAGTGTTGGGAAAGTGTACTAATTCCATCCCAAGCAAGTAGTGAGTGAAGTTCAATCCATTTAAGTGGTAAAAGAAGAAGAAACTTAGGATTCACCCTAAAGAAGCTTTCTACTATAATTGTTGGAAGGAATTGAGGATTTAGGGTGGAAATCAACCTAGAGATTGCAGTGGTAAGTATTTTCCCAAACTAATTTGTAAATTCTCTTTTAAGAGGGGTGTTTTTATACAACTTCATTGGGTTAGGGTATGTAATTGAATGGGTTATTCTTGTAATTTCATGGAAAATTGAATAGGCTATTAATTATGATGTTGGTAGCGAAATTTGTCCATGGGAAATTCATGTGGAGGGTTGTTCCTGAATTAGACAGCCATATTTTTGCCTTTGTGTAATGTATTTTGGGAATAAGTAGGTTTGAAAGAGAATTAATGGAGTTTGGGGCATGAAGGAGTAGTTAGCAAGGTTAATTTTGATGTTAATGATGTGAACAATGATTATATGATGCTAAAACTGAATTTCAACTACTACACTTTGCTAGGAATTAAGGATTGGAATAAACCACATTAAGTGCTCCATGAAATGATACTACGAAAAGCCAAGTGTAATTGAGTGACTTCACCGCAGCCCTAATTGTCCATTAAGTTTGTATTAACGAGGACATTATATGTGCAACAGATAAGAATATATGCTAATGAGAATTGGTGAATTTTAACTAGTCTATGAGACTGGGTTAGACTTCTTACTTAAACATATATAAATTTCAAATAGCATATGTTATATGTGTAGGATCCATTGGACCTTAGTTTGGGATCAAGCCATTGAACTTGAGGCCAAGGAGTGTGGAATTGTCTCTATAAAGTTAAGCAGGATACATGAATGTGGAATTTGATACGAATAGAGTATATCCCATTATTGAACGAGGGATAGAGTGTATCCCAAAATTTTGCATACGGGCATCGTGTTTTGATTGGCATTTACTTCATTGCATCATGATTTGAAATGATGAATTTTGTGTATTTTGTGCAATTGCTATGAAAGTTTTATTTAGTCATATGTTTAGTTGACTTGCTTTGATAGAGTATTGTATGGTGTTTCATTGTAAGGCATGAGTCACAATGTGCATGATTGAATCATGTGAGATGGCGGGAAACCTAATAATTTGGATATTAAATGGAGAAAAAGAAAGTCATATATGTGGTTAAGAAAATTGCAAATCAAATAAATGACCAAGAAAGATTCACGTGTAAGGGAATTAAAAATACAAGAAAATAGGATAACTAGCTGGGGGCAACCAGATTGGGCATCACGGTGCCACTTCACGAAATTTATGCCATAAGCAACTAGAAATTCTGGTGTTGCGGCACCAGAAGGCAGTGCCATGACACTATGTTGCTACATTTGGCAAGTGGGATTTTGATGGATTTTATGTGATTTTTTTTGGAGAATTTAGTGTGGTGATATTACAATGCCTTGGTGATACGAACTTGATATGAGTATGAATATGCCTTGGTGACATAGATGCCTAGATGGCATGAAAATACAAGTGATATGACACCGATGAGGTGTGAATTTAATGTGTTCGTGGCATGGACACGACATGTATCTAGTGAGGCGAGATATGCCTAGGTAGTAGGTTGTGATACCTGTATGGCATAGATATGTTCGGATAACATGACACATATGTGGGCAGTGAGGCCTTGTAATTTAGGAGTATGATGTACCTACTTTCTTCATTGGATGTGGATGGTAAACCTGTGATCCCTATAGAGCAATGAGGGAGGAATATCATGGAGGGCAGTGGTGGAGCTATTGGGGACCCAATAAGCTTTATAGTTGGGGGTTATGGGGATGGACCCAATTGAACATCGAAGAGGGGAGAGGGTGGAACCATTATTTTTTATAATTCTAAGAAAGAATGGGCCATGCTAACGATATGATGATGATGATTGTATGTGAATGAGAATTCCTTGAGGATAAGGCAATATATGAGTTTTGATTTTGAGAATGAGTAGACAATGAGGCTGTGTATGAGCCTGCATTATGAGGGCATGTGCATCATGGGTATTAGGACATTGTCATGCAATGTCATAAAATTTTTAATGTCATGGAATTGCATTTGTTTTGGATTTAAATCATGATCTTTTAATAATATATTCATTATTATTTTTTATTTTGCCTACTTACTGAGTTTACCCGAACTCACCCTATTTTATTCATGATTTTTAGTTAACAGGTCTAAAAATGGAGCCCAACATGGGGTTGGAGCTCAGGATTGGGATATACTATGATCCTCGTGCCAGCTTGAGCACTTTGGATATTAAATTTCCATTTTTAATATTTGGTGTAATGTACATAAATTGTTAATTTAAAAGATTTAAAATTTTTAAAATTAATTTAAAATATTTAAACTTTTTGAAATTAGAACATGTATGAGATAATTGTACTAATAGGTTATAATAGTGGAGTGTGTCGATGTTAGTATGGTCATTTGTCGACACAATGCAACTTGTGATTCTAGGCAATGTGTGGGTGTATTTTATTATTCATAATGATATTCATGGATGTATGAGATTGTGTGGAAATGATTGTATAGTAATGGAAATTGAAAATTTAGAGGAGACTCTGCATGAGGTTTACTTTAAATTTAATTTGGTAGCACCCTAAGAGTGGGGTGTTACACAAATCCTCTGGATGAAATAGCAATTAGGGGATTTTGGCCTGATCTATGTTAATACACCCATTAGATGTGATAACACCAGTGCTATAAATCTGATAAAGAATTCAGTTTCGCATTCTAGAACTAAGCATATAGAGGCTAGGCACCATTTTTATAAAGATCATGTCCAAAATCACAATATCTGCTTAGAATATGTACCAACTAAAAATCAATTAGCAGATATTTTCACAAAGTCACTCCCAGAGGATACATTTGTAAGATTACAAGGGAGTTAGGTGTATTAGATCCTTGTGCATGATTTATTTATCATATGATCATTATGTAATGCTTTCAGTTACATATTTTCAATGGCTTATCTTTATCTTAATGCATGTCAATTATGCTTTGTATGCTTTAGATGTTAAAAATTGTACTAAATAGAATGAAATTGATCCTTAATATCATCACAGTCCTAAGGCATTTGTCAAGCCTATTTATGAAACCTCATAGTTTAAGGTCTCGAATAGGAATTCCAATCCTAGTCAGATCTTTTGTAATCATCGTTATGGCTTAATTTCATATTTAAATCATTTCAAATGTTCTTTTAGAAACTCTGAAAGAGTTTCAGAAGTATTCTGCACTTAAAATTTAATTTCTAAAATTTTCATACACCTTTATATGATCTAAAACCTCATTTCAGAACATCTGAAGCTCGGTCTTAACTCCATTTCAGAAAGATCTGCAATATCCCATCACCTCTGAAGTCTTTTAATGCACCTCTGAAGTTATAACATCAGAGTCATCTAAAGTCTTAAAGCCCTAGAAATATCACGAGCACATCAAAACCCTCATTTCAAATGATCTGAAACATCTGCCCTAGTATCTAAAACCCTATTTTACAGGAGACGATTAGAATTTGTGCTCATTTTAAACTCTTTACACCCATTCGACCTGCTACTTTCTCATTTTCTCTCTGCAGAATTTTCATTTCCTCACCTCAAAAAACCTTCCGAAAACCCTTTTCCTCTCAACCCTAAGTTAAACCCTAAACTCACTTGCTACTACGGCAAGGACAAAGGGCACTAGTAAATTAGTTTGTTCAGTATCCAGAAGAAGAAGAGGGAGAGAAGAACTAGAGGAAGTGACTCCATCAAAGAGAAGCAAGATGGACAATGAAGTCCTTAAGGTAATTTTCAACAAAAATGAATCTGCTTATCTTCGTTATTTGAAGCAATATAAAAATAAGGAAGTTGTAAGAGGTAGAGTTCTTGATTTTGAAGTATTTAGAGAAACAAATTTGAATCTAGAAGTGTGTAACTAGATTAAGTTACAAGGAAGGGAGAGTTTCCTGAGCTACACAGACAAATGCTACACAAGGATAGTTCAAGACCTAATAACTACAATTCCACACAAACAATTCATCGATAGGGGGGGGGGAGAGAGAGAGAGAGAGATTGACTTATCTTCTGAAACTATAGGAGAGGCTTTCAATCTGCCTGAGACTGTGAGGCAAGGATTTGAGTGGCCTCCTACAAGAGCTCAATTGTTTTCTGAACTAACAGGTATGGAAATTGGAGAGAAAGAAAATCACCTTTATGCCAGTTACCTTAATCTAGACCTTAAATTGGCTCACATTTTGGTTATCAATAATATTCATCCCAAGATTGGAGGGACAGATCAGGCGTCAGAGAATGATGCAAAGATTCTATGGGCTCTGAAGAATAAGAAAAAGATTTATCTTGCTCAGCTCATGATAGACCACATATTCCTTATGAAGATAACATCTAGATTCCCACTTCCCTATGGAATGGTCTTCTTAATATTCCTGAGTATGGCAAGAGTGGATCTATCTAATGTAGGAAGGAGAAGAATTTAGAGGAACTGACATGATAAATAAAGCAACTCTCGAGAAAGTTGGCTTTAAGAAGATGAATAATAGCTGGATATGTAATAAGCCAAGCAAAGCCAAACAAATAAAGAGAGCAAGAGTAGAATAAGAACAAGGACATGAAGAAGAAGGAAGAAGAATGGAAGAAGTAGCAAGAGACAAATAAGATGAAGAAGCTACAAGAGTTAAAGAAACTTTGAGAGAAGAAAGTTCAGCACCAATAGCAGAACAACCACACCCTCAACCACTAGACCTACACAAACCCATCCACCAAGACAACAATCCTCATCTCACCCATCTCAACCAATATCTAGGCCTACCCAATCACACCCATAGCCACATCAACCCTCTCAACTAACCTACCCAAGTCCAACTTCCCTTCAAGCCATCATCACAGATGACCTAAAACCAATTCACAATAGGACATCCAACTTAGAAAATAGCTTTTCTAACCTAAACCTTAAAGTAGATAAGATTGAAGAATCACTACATTAGAAACTAGATGCATTGCTTTCCTCAATTGAGTCTATTAGGACCCAACCTCACCATGACAAGTCATCCACCCAATCCTTTCCTGCCCATCTCCATAGAGCCCCTTCACCCATTAGGTCTACACACTTCTCACCCACACACTCTCCTTCCAAATCACCTTACCAAACTAACCTCCGTTCCCATCCTAACACTAACATCCTACACTTATAGACTCACATCTCTTAACCTCCCCTCATCACCTAACACACCTTTTGACACCTCAACCAACCCTAGCAATTGTCCCATACCAACCTTCATCACCACCTCAACCTCCACAACCTACACCTCAACCACTTGTTGACCAACCAACCTTCCTAAGCTCCTCCACTACCACCTTATCTGATTCCTCTAATACTGAATCAGATCTATCCCAACCTAGAAAACCCTCTCCACCACCACAACCTAGACAACCATCCCCCCCACCCCAACGAAAACAACTCACACCTCAGCCTCAGCCTCAACAGCCCAAACTACCACTTCAAACTCCCAAACCTAAATCTTCTAAACCAGTTACTTTGAGGATTATTATATATGATTTTGATGATAATAAAACTTGTATTAAGATGAAATAATGTGAGTACTTAAATTATTAACAATACATGATTATTGATCGATATTTGATAATGTGCTTGAAACGTATGCATGATCATACAAGTTTAAATCATACAAGCATACAATCATCTTTAATATATTGATAGTTCTGATGCATTTAATCTTGATTATTATATATGTTAAACTATATTATTCACACTGAGCCTTTATTGAATTATCATAATATATGCTTAAATAGAGATGTATATTATCCCTGCTCCACAATGCGTGCACATCACATGAGGATATATACATTTTGGTTATATGATACTAACAACATAGCAAGTTCAGAAAACTTCTAAGTGCAGAACTATGATCAACAACCTCAACTATCTACTACATTCCAAAGGGATTAAATTACTGAAGATCACAAAAGAAGAGAAAGAAGAAAACAAGGCTTGAAAGACGAGCTATAAGAAGTTTGCTTTGTCTAAAAAATCCAATGTGAAATCTTTCAGATAAATGCAAAGCAAATACATAGATTAAGCCATGGTCAAGGAGCATAAAGTTATTCAGGAAATTTGAATTATCAATTGGCCAGAGTTTGTCTTAGCCAAAGTAAGAAGGAGTAATCTCTTCAAGGGTTCAGACAAATGAAGAAAGGCAAAGAAGCAGCCGCTCAGACAATCATGCACAAAGAAAAGATTTTGTCTAACCAACAAAGCAAGAAGAAAAAATTTGCCCAAGGATAGAAAGGCAAGATGTAAAGATAAAGTAAAGCAAAAATTCATCTAAGTAAAGACAGACAAACCAAGAATGAAGTAAGCAAGAAGTTGCATAGATGAACTCCATCTGTTGCTCAAAATATATAGAAGAATGGATTTCAACTTCGTCTACGAGATCAAATTCGTTTGTTACTAAAAATAAAATGGAAGATGAAGTGAAAGTTGCACAGTCAGGATAGATGAACCTGCATAGACAAGGTAGCTGCTTGGACAAGAAAACTTCAATGCACAAGCTCATTAGTCTGCAACTTACTACAGACAAACCTATGGACAAAGTGCAAATCCTAATTCATCCAAGATAAATTAAAGCAGAATCCATCTATCGGAACAAAAGAAGAACTCTACTTCATCTATTTGAGTAAGACAAAGTAGAGTTGATCAGTTCAATTTTGTCTATGGCGCTAGAATTTGTCTGTTAGTTACAATAAAGCAATCGCATTCACAAAAGATCGACTAACAAATAAAACTCATGGGAGAATTCATCTAAAACCTATGATAGATAAATGCAAATAGAGAGAGGTCATGACTTGTCTAAGATTAGTTGATTTATATGACTTGTATTTAAATGATATCAACACTCATGCTTTCATTGTGCAGACTTATTTCAGTCATCATTTTTGGCAACAAGCGATATTATAAGTTTTCTAGCTATGTCAAGTCAAAACAAAAAAAGACATTCCAATAACAGCTTATCTTCCTCTCTATAAAAAAGCAGCATTGTAGTAGCAAAAGACAAATCAGAAGGCATGCACCCCAATGGTAGAAATCACAATGGTTACCTAGATTCATAGTTACTCTCATTCCTACATCAATCCCAACTTTCTCCTTTGCAATGGTCAAATTTCTGAAGATCTATTTAAGGAGATAAGTTATATGATTCAAAGGTGGTGAAGGGAGACATTTCAAATGTGCTTAACCCTATGCAAATCCTATCGCCCATGGCTAAGAGCTTAAACCATCATCTATCTTTTATGAGCTTCTATCTGCATATCTTTGTGTCCATCGAGTTTATATTTTGGAAAGATCTTTTTGTATTACTAGAGATGTAAAAGATCTCATCGTTCCCTGTGCTTAAATGTGAATTAGTTCTCTGGATTATCTGAAAACTAGTGATCTCTTTGTGATCTTGGAAAAACTACATTATAATGAGTTGTTGGTGAGCTCTGGAAAACCATTAAGTTTGCTAGTGATCTTAGAAATCAGTGAGTTTTTTAGTGAGCTCATGAAAACCAGAAGAGTGCTAGGAGCACTATGTTTATGCCTCCTGGAGCTAGAATCCAAAAGAGTGTTGGGAACACTGTTTAGGCTCCCTAAAGCTAGAATCTAGAAGAGTGCAAGGAGCACTATTGTATTACCATTATATGGGATATAGTGGAACCCAAGGCACAATGAGTGTGTGCTTTAGAAGAGTGGATACAGGGACGGGGTTCCTAAACCACTATAAAAATTATTTTGTTTGTGTGTGTTTGTTATCTGCTTTATCCTTCATACACTTTACTGTTTTATTATTTATTTTACAATGCACTACACATAAGCACAAAAAGAGAAAAATGGTTCAACAAGGGTTAAGCAATGATTTTTCATATACCCAACTTACTGTTCTCCTCTTGGGTTAAGCCATAATATGGGACTCTACAGTCACCTCACCCACTCTTCCAGTCCAAACCCCTACCATCTAGCCTTCCACACTCCTTAAAATCACTCCACCACCCCCTAGGAAGCCTACCAAGAGATTCAAGATGACCTCCCAAGAGGTTCAAATTAGAAAAATAGATCAATGCATCCATAGCCTTCATCCTCCAAAACCAAAACAAACCTTTCACAACCCAAGACCTCCCATTCCTTGATTTTGAGGACCCTAATTTTCTAGAAAACATCATTGCCCTAACAGATCCTCCCCATATGCCTAAGAACTACAAACCCAAACTTCTAGATATAGATGACTATCTCCCACTCGATCTTAATGAATCCAGATCCCCAACCCAACTTCCCTCATCCCAACCTATCCCACAACCTCCATTAGATCCCCAACCAAGACCTAAACCCAAATCGATCTTCATCAAAACCACTCCTCCCAAGAAGTCTCAAATTGTTATTGACACTTTTGATCCAAATCTTACCTATGTTCCTGAAGAAGTGTATACTAGGAGACAAAGATAAACCTAGATGCCTTTATACTGGACCTACCTCTACCTTTTCCAAAATTAGCAAATCTTGGATATAGGGAGAGACTTAGAATTATCCTTGACCCAACAAATGCCCCATCCATCACTCCTACCAAACCTACACCTAAACCTACACCTTTACCCAAGCCATCACCCAAGCCTATATCTTCATCTAAACCTACACTTAAACCTTAACCAGCACCAAAACTTACACCAATACCTAAGCTAAAACCTGTCCATAAACCCAAACCTGCCCCAAAATAAAAGCTAGCACCTAGACCTCAAGCCAAACCCAAGCCACCACCTAAGCCTACCACCATCATTCTATTCCATGAAGAATACAATGCTAGGATGAAAGCCAATTCCCAAGTCATTCTAAATAAAAAACCTATCTACTTCCCAGAACTGCTTGATCCTGCAATTCAATCTAGAATTCAAATTCTTCCTGTCACAGTCTCTGGCTCTGAACCCTCCATAGAACCACTCACAGCCATTCCCATTGACCCTGACTTCATTCCCATTCCTCTTTCATCCAAAACTAGAACTAAGTTAGTCATTTCCAAGAAACCTAGAACCTCTAAACCAAAAGCTTCCACCCAGCCTACCCCTCCATCTAATAGCCCTACCAATTTCCCTCTCACCTACACCAAAAGACCCAAGCCTCCACCTAAATACCCATAACCTGCTGCACATTTCTATTTTTTCTCTTTATGTATTTCTCTCTATAACATGTATGAATAACTATTTTATGTATGTAAACTTTGTATCCTTATGATTTGTAAATTGTATCAAGCATCAATGAAATACAATTTTTTTCATATCCAATGTTTCATTTCTTTTGCCTTCTACATTTTTTGATTATGACAAAAAGGGGGAAAAATAACAAACATATAGTCTAGTACACATAGTAGGGAGAGAAATAACAAACATGATCACTAGAAGTAGATTATTGAACTTAGTCAGAGAGAGCATTAGAGATTCTTATTTTTTTTAAAAGGTATATCACTCAGATTTTTGTCATCATTTTATAGGAAGAGAATGTTGAGTCTAACTCCTTTACTTAGCTTGATTTTCATAATGAATGTGTTCAACTAGCTAAGTTTTGATGACGAACAAAAATATGAGTGAGAAATTAAGGTACTAATAAGTTACTTTCCCAAGTGTTGTAGAAAAATGTATAAAATAGATATTTTAAGCTAAGGAAGTAACTTCAGAAGTGTTGGATAGGGCATTCAAGATCACATCAAGATAAAATCCACCACAAATACATTTTTAGAGAAAGAAAAGTCTATGAATGCTCAAGCATAGCATCTCTAAACTAAGTAGATAACTTTAAATGTCTTTAGAGGATGTTCAGCGGTTATCAAATGAGAAAAGTTAGCTCGTTAATGTGTCGGCGTTACTTCAAATGCACTAAAGTACAAAGGCCTACTTCAGATATTTAGAAGACTGCATCATAGGTGCTGAACCACTTACATTCGACACTAAGTAAATTATGTCTCTTCAGAGGTGCTAAAGCCTCACTTTAGAGGTGCTGAAGCACGAAGCCATTGTCTTGAAGTGATAACGATACTTCAAACATTCTAAAGTTGTACTTTAGCTATGCTAAAGCATGTGTGCAACGCATTTTAGATGAGTTGAAGCATGTAGGTGTGCGGCTAAGGGATTTACGTTGCTTCAGATGGATTGAAGTTTTTACTTCAGATGTGCTGAAGCACTGTTATGAAGGTGCTAGTTCAAGCTATTTGCGAAGTAGTGCAATTCACAAAATTCTATCACTTCAAAGGTTCAAAAGTGTTGCTTTAAATGGTGTGAAGCAATGGTGACTCCAAAGTAGCAAAAACTTTAGATTTTTCGAAGAAGCACTCTTACAAATGCATCCCATCTCCTTACTTCAGATGGTCTGAAGTCATGAGAACATTCTCAATGGTCGAAAATCTAAATGTTCCCTCACATTTAATGAATATCATCTTCTCTAATAGGCAAATTTCAAATCCTAGTATAAAAGGAGTAAACAGAGGACATTCAAGAAGTTAAAGAAGTTAAGGCAAGCAATCAAAGAGCATTTACTAAGAACATTAAGTTTTCTTACCAAAAGATCAACTCCACGATGCAACTCTTCCAACTGCATTCAAAGCCAATCATTCAGCAAACTTCTTGGAGATTGAATATCTTATGTTTAATTGTTTCATTTATTATTTTTTTTCTTAAACTTTATACAATCTACCTATCTAGAGGCATTTACTTTTGTTTTCTCATTCACAAGCATGGGGCTTGCAACTTCAACTTATTATTGAACAACAAGTAGGAAAACTTGCTTGAGTTTGTAAAAGGTGTATTTTTTATCAAAGTGAGCTAATCAATGTGTAGTGGAAACTGAGTGTAGAAGAAAAGGCTAACTCAGAGAAGTGGAGTATGAACACAAGAGAATGACCAAACCACTATAAAAATATTGTCGTAGTGTATTGTGTGACTATTTCCATTATTCTTTTAGCACTATTCTTTTATTTGACCAAAAGTTTGACAGACCCAATTCATACCATTAGCAAGCGACCAACACTTGACTACTCAGAAAAATAATAAAGCCTTTCATACCAAAGCTCTAGGAGCTTGTCTCAATCTATACAAGGCTTTTGATAGTTTATGCACTTGGTGATACTTTCAAGACACAAGTTTGTTCATTGTGCACTTCATCATTTTGAAACATCACTCAAGAATGCAATTTTAATATTCAAATGAGATAATTTAAAGTTTTCATATAAATTTCTAAAGCATTCTATTTGCTCTCAAACTAAGCTATAGGAGTGTGAGATTTCTCAAGGTCAATTATTTCCTTTTGGGAACCACACTTAGCTACTAGTTTAACTTTATTTTTCACAATTAGTCTATTTTCATCTAGTTTGTTCCTCATAACCATTTTGTTTCAAATATGTCAAGATGCTTCGGTCTAGGAACTAACTTTGACTTGTTGCTTTCTTTGAATTAACTCATCTCATCTTGCACAACAATTATATAATTTCATTTAAGGTCTAATCAATGCAAGTGGGTTAAATGCAATTTGTTCACACTCATTATGCATGGATTTTCTAGCTTTCACACTTATATTTTCAATAACTTAATCTCTTATATGTGCATGCATAAATTTCAAGTCTATAGAATGTTGAAAGTGAATATTACCTTCACTTACCTCTTTCTCTTTTTTTGCATTTTTTAGAATTTGAATAATGATCTTATTTGGAAAATCTTTCTCGCCCTTAATTTTTCAATTGCAATTTCTTTCATTTTCTTGTTTGTTACATCTGCATCTCTTTCATTCCTTTGCCTTGGCGTTAGCCCAAAGTTACCAAAGGCATGTGCACAAACTCAATCATTTGAGCTTTCCTATTGATCCTTATATATATATTGCTCTTTAATGAATGATAATATTCTACATTTTATTTCAATCACGTACCAAATGCAGCAAAATGAATAAGAATACAGTATGTCTAGGTTCTCTCCTTTTCTAGGTTTACAAGTGTTTGCATGAATAGGTATGCTACTTAAATTTGCATTCCATGTGAGTTTTAAATTGTTCCAATCATTGATCAATATGCATCATTGTAGAGATTAATGAAGTTAAAGTTTTTTTTTAGATCCAACTGATTATTTTAATAGGTCATGCAATTTGATTTTTATCTCACTCAAACTTAGGCAAATTGTTTGCCAAATAAAGCTTCAATGTTTGACATACTTTATATATGTCTCGACCATGGATCATCATAGTTGTCATTTATGCATTTTCAAAAGATTTCATCTGGATAAATCAAATACAATTTCAGTCATTATCATTTCACACCAAAAGCATTGCATGTTGACAATTCAAATATTGCTTTATAATCATTAGTACACAATTGGGTAGTACTTGTGTTTGAGCCCAGATCATTTTTTAATATGTATTGTCAGTTTTAACTTTCCTTTTGATAAGCCTTTTGTCATTTGCCATAAGTCACTATGTCTATATTAAATGCCTATAATTCTCAGTTGTCTATCATATGTTTTGAGCACTTATGTTCATGAATTATGTACTCCTTGTAGTGCCTCTAAAATCCACCCACAATTATGAATAAATTTCTTTTTACTTCTTTGGTACTTTCACCTTAGGTCCATGTGGGTGGTAGCAAAATACATGGAAACCTATTACCTTTTGGTTCCTAGTGGTCTCAAGGATTTTCTCATGTCTTCATTTTAGCTTTACACCTTTATCCACTTTCACTGGTAAATTTTGTATCCATTGCAATTACAATGATGGGAAATTAAGTTTGAACTACTTATAGTAGATAGAATGTTTGTTGTATAAAACCTACTATGGAACTTTTACTCTTTCTTATGATTTTGGGTTTTCATTATTGAATTTACAAATTTGATAGGCTTGGTAGGATCTTAGAATTCAAAAATTGTTCTTTTAAACTAATACTTACAGATCAATTTTATTTATCACAGATCTATCAAGTATCTAGTTGTCAACTCTTTGGGTTTAGAGACCTTTTCAATTGTTTCTTACATATTTTCCTTACGATTTTTTAGCTAGGCAACTTCCTTCTTTAATGTTTAAGTTCTCTCTCTCAATTCTTGGTTTTCAATTATAAAGGATTCAAGTTCTTTATTCCTAGCACTAAACCTCTTTATTAAGATTTTCAAACTCAATAAGCAAACAATCATAGGAAAATTTAAGTCCATCCATAAGAAGCATAAATAATGTTGATAGAGTTTACCTCCATTTCCATATGTGACGTGAAATAGATTAGGCATGACCTTGGGCATTGATGTAGCTCTTCAACATTTGCAAAAACCTTAGTTTCTCATAAACAACCAAACTCATCTACCACTTTGTGATTTCTCATCCAATTCCAAATGACGGTTAGTATGACATATACATTTTTGTCTATTTCTAATTCAAGAGTCATCATTTATGCAAGATGGTGCTACATGAGAAATAAGTGCATCAAGGCCTTAAATATGAAACATGAAAAGCATAAAAAAGTTTGAGCTAGGATTACAATACTTGTACTTGCCTTTCCTCCTTGGCCTTTGGCTTCTTTAAACATTTTCTTCTATATCAAGAAATCATTTGTCTTTGGATGTAGCTTGAGGTACTCCCTTTTTGTCATCTTCTTTTACTAATTCATAATTGCTTGAAGAAAACAAACCATTCACACTTCCAACTATAAGTGTTTTCTTCTTGAATGTTCCTTCCTTTGATTCAAATTTACTTGAAGAAGACGATTAGTTAATATTTTTTAATAGGAAGCATTTATTTCTCTTCTTCTTCAAGCTTATCTTTCTTTTGCTCTTTCTTTTCTTTCTGCCTTTTTCATTTTCCTTATTCTCTTTCACACACCCTCTATCTACTTTTTTCTTTTCTTCTTCAGGGCTCTTCCCCTCATTTTTAATGCTTTCAATTATTTCAATTTCTTCTACTTCATTTCTTTGGCTGCAATTTCTTCCTTACTAATTCATTTTTCTTCTTCATTCTTTTTTTCCTCTTGAGGTTTCTCCCCCTGAACCTGTGATGATTCTTCTGCATTATCATCTTTCATAGATTCTTCATTTTTTTACTCTTCTTCTTCTTATTTTGGAAATTGCTTCTCCTCATCTTATGGGGATTCTTCAATTTGCAACTCTTCTCTTTCTTCTTTCTCCTCTTTTCCTGCACTCAAGTTAATCTATACACAAGGATTAGCTTCACTTGAATGCAGATCAATTTGCCCCTCAGAAATTGCCTTAAACTTGTGCAAAATTTCCTTTACACTTTTACAAGCTAAGACATGCTTGCATATGGTATGGCAAAGATCATAGAGTAAGGCCTTCGTAGCCTTGGTATTTTCTTGACCTACTCTCAAATCATCCTCATAAGCACCAATGAAAATATTCTTCCAAAGCTCAAGGTCATTGGCCATTAGGAATCTTTCCATCCTTATCTTCCATTACGCATAATTGGTTCCATCAAAATATGAAAGTTATGTGCTAGAATATCCCTCAAAAAACATAGAGGATGAGGATAATGAGTTAGCCAATGGGATCACTACAAATGTTTATGTAGCCCACTTTGATACCAATTGTTAGTCCCTATGGCATGGCTTAACCCAAGAGGGGAGGGGTGAATTGAGTTTATAAAATTTTCTTGCTATAACCCCAATTTAATTCCCTTAATTCAAATGATTTCCTAAAATATATGCAATAGAAAATAAAAAATAAGCAAATAATCCAAGCACAAATAATAAGCATAATATATAGTAGTTTGGGAAAACCTCCCTACTCTGCTCTTCCAATCACACACCCTTGTATTTTAGATTCCACTATATCATATGGGGAATACAATTAGTGTTACCGCACTCTTCTAAATTCCAGCTTTGAGGGGCATAAATACATAGTGCCTCTTGCACTCTTCTTAATTCTAGCTCAAGGGGGCTTAATCACATAGTACCTCTTGCACTCTTTTAGATTCCAGCTCTAGGGGCATAAACACTTAGTTCCTCTTGCACTCTTCTAGATTCTAGCTCTAGAGGGGATACTACAAACCAATAAGTTGATTATGAGAAACACTCCAACAATTACCCATATTCTTCTTGAGATTGATATCTAATACCAACTCAAGAAAACTCACAATAATAGAAATAAAGAGAAAGAAATTACACTTTAAATGTGTATTAATGAGAGCACAGGGTAAGTGTTTTGATCTTTGGAGCTTGCTTTCACATAAATCATCTTCCCTTTATGTTGTAGAAGAAATCCTTGAATGAGATATAAAGAAGATTGAATGCTTTTGCTTGAGGTGTTAAAGATTATAAAGGTTAAAGCTCAATAAATTCTTGTAAGCCCTGTTGAATCCTCTTCTTTGATGTGCAAATGTTAATCCATTTAAAGTTTTTCATCAATTATTAATCATTGGAAGAATGGGGGAAATTTCAAGGCATTTCAATGGTTATATTTTTGACTGTTGAAGCAGCAAGCAGTATTGCAGTCACCTCTAATTTTGGCAGACGGTGTGAATAGTAACCCTTCCTATTACTATAGCTAGTACTATAGCTGGTACTATAGCAAAATTAGTAGGCAGACTGTGGATGTCTGAGAAATCAGCTGTGGATCATTGGAGAGTTGCATCATTGCTAGAGCACCACAGGCCCCTCTGATTTTTGCAAGTAGTATGAATAGTAACCATCCCTATTATTGTAGCTCCAAGCCTTGGTAATGTTGTTGGTCTCTTTACTAATGGTAGCTCAAGAGGGAGGATGATTTAAGCTTCTAAAAATTTTAGCCAAATTAAAACAATGATGTTGAAAAGAAATATAGAAAATCACACAGTACACTAAGACAGTAATTTTTATAGTGGTTCAGCCGTTTTTAAGTTTTTACTCCACTTCTCTAAGTCATTCTCCTCTACTGCACTTAGATTCCACAAACGCTCTGATAAAAAATACACTTGTTGATTTTTCTGAGCTCACCAACTAACTATTATAACCCAACAAGTCTTCCCTACTTGCTGAATACATCAAACTACAAACCCCTTACTTGCAACCATGAAAACAGTAATGTAACTTGTATAGATGTATACCTCTTACTTAAGCTATTTGTACAAAATTTAAGGCAAGACTATAAATGATAAAACACTTAATGAACAGATATTTCAAACTCCCAAAAGTTTGTTGAAAATGTGGCTTTGAATGTAGTTTTAGATTTCAACGCAGTTGGAGTTGAAAGCTTCAAAGAAAACTTAATGCTTGTAAACGCTTGTGAGTAAATGAAGTTTAATGCTTGCCAAATCTTCTGAAACATCCTAAAATATCTCCCTTTATAATGGGATTCAAAATCTGACCGTTTGGGTTGGCAGCACTCATTAAATGCGAGGTAAACGTTTAATTTTCCCATCATTTGAGAGTCACCATCATTTCAGAGCTTCTGAAGTAAAACTTCACAACATTTGAAGGGTTAGGAATTTGCAATTTGTGGCACTCTTTCAGAATTTCTGAATCATGGTTTTTTGAAGTTGTTGTTGCTTTAGAACATTTCAAGGAAACTTTCAGAACGTTTGAAGGTCGACTCCCTTGAATCAGTAATGCAACATTTGTTTAGATCGTCGTGGCTTCTACAGTTGCGCTCCTTCAGAATGTTTGAAGTAACACTTTAGAACATCTGAAGGGATGGAACACTCTAATGTAGCGCTTCATCATAGCGCCTCATGCTGGTGTCTTCGGTAATGTGTTATAAACATGCTTGAGAATGTCTTTAGAACATTTGAAGTGATTTTAATTTTTCACTGTCACACCTCTAGCACATTTGATGTTAGCTTCATAACATCTGAAGTAGCATATTTCTTTCAATGCAATGCCTCTGAAGTTAATCTTTCACACTAAGATTGTTCCTTTCTAGATGCTGACATACCAAAAATTATTGTTTCTCCTTCGAAGCACTTCTCAACATATTTTGAAGTTCTTTTGAAGAGACTTAGTGAACTTATATTGATTTTGTTGACGCTGAGACGTGGAGCTCTCCTCTCAAGCTTCTGCTCTCCATCTGAAGTGACTCTAAAGGTACTTTGAAGTTTTGAAACTTTTCTGCATCACTTTTGAAGTTCCATATTCACTTTTAAAGCAACTTTGAAGTTGTTTTGACTTGATATTCAGATCTTCTAATGGCTCAATATGTCTTGAACTTCACCTCTAAGTTTCTCAGGCTTGAAGTTCCCATCTGAAGCTCGTGTCCACCATCTGAACTTTGGCATCGATTTGTACTTCCTCCAACAATGTACTTCAGATTATCAAAAGCAACTTTGAAGTTACTCTGAAGCTTCCTTCTGATACTCAACAGTTCCATTGGCTATAGTTTGGCCTCTTAAGCTTGAGTTTCTCATCTGAAGCAACTCTGAAGCTTCAAAATTAAGTTCAGATTTATTCTTCTGAACTCTTAAGTCTAATGATCTTCATCTAATCATGTTTTGAAGTTGTTTTAGACTTGTATTTGTGCTTTCAGACTTCATGTTCAAATCCTCTAATTGCTTCTTCATATTTTGAACTTGCTTCTCTTGATTTCAGACGTGTTCCAATGTGTAACACCCCACTTTTAGAGTGTTATTAGATTACAATTTAAAGGAAACTTCAAGCAGAGTCTCCCCTAAATTTTTATTTTCATACCTATCAATTATTTTCGCATAATCTTATATATGCATTAACACCAATTTACACAATAAATACACCCACACATTATCCAAAATCGCAAGTCCCATTGTGATGACCAATGGTAATATTAACATACACACACAATTTTCCACTATCATGATTTGTCAATATAATTATTTCATACATGCTTGATATATATATATATATATAACAGTTAAAGCTTTTTAATTTAAAATTTTTATATTACACCACATATCAAAAGGAAAATTTAACATCCAAACTATCACGTAGACACGAAGATCATAGCATATCCCAATCCTAAGCCCTAAGCCCCAACCCCCATGTTAGGCTCCGTCTTTGGACCTGTTAGCTAAAAACAATGAATAAAACAATATGAGTCTGGGCAAACTTAGTAAATAAGTAAAAACAAAAAACAACAAGGAGTATATATATATATATATCATGAGAAACTCATGCTCAAATCCAGAACATATGCAATCTCCAATCTCATGATAATCGATAGTGCCTAACAATGCAACATCGTCATGATGTCCAGGATGCACAAGTACCCATAATCCAGGCTCATAAGATAGCCTTAATGTCCACTCACCCCCGAGGGCGAAACTTATACTCTACCTTATCCTCAAGGCATTCTCATTCATATATGTTTATCATTATCATGTCATGTCATGGCTAATTCCTTCTCAAAATTATCAAAATAATAATACCAGTCTTTTCCCTCTTTGATAGGCAATCGATCCCTCCCTGTACCCTCGGCTATGAAGCTTGCCAGTTCCATGAAGGCTCCACTGTTGTCCTCCATGGTACCTTCCCCTCATTGCTCTACAAGGATCCTAGGTTCACCATCCACATCCAATGAGGAAGATTAGATATATCATACTCTCAGCATCAGGGCATCACTACTCACAAATCATATATTATGTTATTTCACCTCACAGTTATCTCAACCTGTTATTTAGGCATACCTCACCTTACTAGATTAATGTCACATCTGTGCTACCAAAGCGCATTATTTCCACACCTCATCATTATACTATAATTTTTATTTTCATGTCATCACGGCATCCATGCCACCAAGGCATATTCATACCCATGTCAAGTCTATGTCATCAAGGCACCATCAGAATATCATCAAATGGTTTCATCTACCATGCCCTCTTTTTTTTCTCTCTCTAAGCCTCTAACAACATCACAACAACATTCCCAAGAACCATACATTAAATCTGTCAAATTTCACAAAAATCAAAATTTTCATGTTTAGTGACCTGGCACCGCAACTCCAGAATGCACTGGCCACCACAAGGTGTAATTTCATGAAGTAGCACCATGACTCCAGATTTGGGTGCCACGGTTCCCAAATGGGCTGTCTAATTTTTTTACTTTTTTGTTATTACTTTCTTTTAAGATTTTCATGGGCCATTCACAATTTGATCCATCTCAATTAATTCATTCACTACCATTATGATTCATGCCTCTTAACAAAATAACATGCAATGAACAGCATGCAATGCACTAACAACACAAATTAATGGAATATGAGGCAAAATAAAATCTTCAAAGTAATTGCACAAAAACATCCAATTTCCTCATTCCAAACCACAATACAAGAAAACCGTTACCAATTCAAAACACGATGCATGTATGCATGCATATAACGAAAAGAAACCTGCTTACCTTATACAAATGAATTCTAAACTCCTTGGCTATAAGTTTGATAACTTGATCCCAATTAAAGGTGAAATGGATCCTACACATATAGCATAAATCCATTTGAATTTACATGTCTAAGTAAGAATTTTACTTAACTAAATGCAATTCATTATATACTCATTAGGATATACTTGATCTCATTACACCTATATAATACCTTGACTAATGCTTTATTAATTAGCAAGTCAAATTGTAATAAAATCATTCAATTACATATTGCTTCTGGTAGGGTTATTTCATCAAACACTTAATGGGCATCTCTTAAATTCTCAATTTCTAGCAAGATGCCATAATTGGAATTCATTCCCAATATCATGAAATCATCAGTCCACATGATTAATACCAAAGGTCACTTTGCTAACTAATTCTTCATATCATGAATTTCCTTTCCAATCTACTTATTCACATAACACAATACATAAGGGTAGGAATAGGGCTATCCTACTCATATACACTTGTCTTTTCATGAATTTCCAAAGTTAAATTCTGCCATAACCAACATAATTAAGCATAATGCTAATTCCCCCATGAAATTACAAGGATAGCTCTTTCAATTAAAAGCCCTAGCTTCATGTAACTACAGAATACACCCTAATTAGTGCAGAATTGACAAATTAAGTTAGGAAAACTACTTACCACTAGACTTTCTTGTCGATTCTCACTCTAAATTCTCAATTTCTTCCACTTGCTGCAATAGGAAGCTTTTTGGGTGAATTTTCCAGATTTGTTCTTGTCTTTTTTGTACTCAACAGGATGAATTTCTTGCTTAGGGTGGTGGCTACATGCTCACACGATAATTCTTCCCAAAATTTGTCAAAAACGGGGCATAGAGAGATGGCTACAGGGGCCTGGGGGTGTGGAGAGGGGTTAGGAACAGAAATGGGGCTGGGAATGGAGCTGGTGGAGTATTTTAAACCTACTCCTCTGTGGTGCTCTGATAGCGCATGCTAATCCATGCACATGCAGTCTCACTTTTTAGCAACTTATTTGCGATAATCCATGCATCCTAAATATAATCCACACATCTTTAAGCATCCTTCTCCCATCTATATTAAATCATACGTATAAATCATTTCAACTTCCATTAAAATCATAAGCAAAATTTACACAAACCACAAATAAAGGAAAGTTCTCCTACCAAAAATTCAAGGGCGTCGCACAGTGCATGAAATCTTCTTCTTAGTTCAGGGACATTATTCCTTGAGCATTTACTAGTTTTTCTTCCTCTTAAGACTTCACTTTGGTGGAGCTTAATTTGATGTGATATTGTATATGCTATCCATCACTCTGAAGTTACTTTCCTAGCTTAATTAATTTGTTTTATTCATTTATTACTACAATAGTAGGGAAAGTGATTCGTCAATATCTTAACCTTTCACTCATATATTTTCTCAACATCAAAACTTAGCTGCTTAATCATATTCATCATTAAAATTAAGCTAAATAGAAGGATTATACTCAATAAATGTAGCAACCATCCCCTGTTATTATAGCCTTGTTGCAGCTAGTGTAGCTACATAACAGTCATTATAGCTACATATTGATTTAGCACTTAAACACATTAGTCCATTTCAAACATATATTGACTCAAACAATGATAAACTGGGTTTAATGTCAGTTGGATCATTACAATTTCTCCCTTTTCAAATGATTTAGAAAACCATAAAAAGTATTGAAATAGAACTCTAGTTGATAACACATGTAAGTTAGTGTTTCATCTATTCCTTTGGTTTTTTGCAATCAATGGCTTAATTTTGTTACATCCACTCATCATATATTTGGAATATTAATATCATTATAACTATTATACTCAATATAGCTCAAACATTCTTCAATCATATCTCTTTACATTCCAAATCATCTATTTAACATTGTATTGAATTCATCAAAATATGGTAATGACATTGAATATTTCCATTTACCATTAAATATCATTCAATCATGTCCAATACCATTGAATATCTTCAAGCTTATTTTGTACTTCCATTGAAAGCCAAGTTATACAAATTATTGAAAGATGAATTTCTTCCACCTGTATCATCTTTAAATCTTAGCAAAACTTTATTAGGTAAGATTAGGTCTTAGACAAGTTTTATTGTCATCAAAACTATACACCTAGACTCAATAGATCAAGCCCAACGAAACACTATCTGCTCAATCCACACCATTGTTAAACATTATAGTTTCTCAAAATATCTAGATTTGCCTCCAATATCATTACTCATTAAAAATCATTGTTGATTAGCATAAATTATTAGATCTACATCATCATAATGAAATTTGTCCAATCTGACCAACCCATTGTGGTTGGATATGATAAAACTTGTGCATGCTCAAATGGAAGACGTGAATGTTGAACCAAAGCAAATAGAGATTAGCCGGTTTAGGGAGGAAATTTTGCAAAACCAAATGAATGGCATTCCTCTCTAATTTAAATGATTGGAGTGCACCTATAGCAGAAAGGGATACTCAGCACAGTTGGGGAGTAATTAAAAGATATTTAAATCAAGCAACTGAATTCATTTTATCTGCACAACTGAATATGATTTGTCTATTAGATTTTCCTTTTACCTACGTAATCTGGATGGGTTTCATCTCCGCAGTGGAATGCTGTTCACCCACCAAATATTGGTTTTAGCCGCGCCGTCAAATGATGGGTGAATAAGCTAGCTACGAAGTTAAAATTCCAAGTCGTGTAAGTGCTTGGAAAGAAAAAACTCCCACAAAAATAAAGTTGCCGCTAAAGATGTAAATGGACCAACATGCCTGGAATTTTTGTCCCCGCAGATGGAATGATTTTTCAGACCATGTGATTGGGACGGTGCGAACGGTGATGGCTTGCATGATTAGGGCGGTGCAGATGCTGATGGTTTACGCAATTGTTATGGCTTTCATCTGATGGCCATAATGAAACTGCACAAGCAAGCAATCCCCCTTCACCTGCGCAATTCAAGAGATGACATGGCTAAATCGTGCAGTTGGATGCAAGCCATCCAATGGTTATCCCTTTTACCCATGTAACCAGAGTTGCATGTACAGCTTATGCAATTGACGAATATATGCTAATAGTGGAGGCTTGTTTTACTAGTGGAATTAGAGAGTTCTGCGCGTGGATAAATGTTTATCCCACAGACAAAGTCTTTACCCATGCAGTTGGGTTCATTTTTTCCCACATAGATGGATTGTTGTGACTGCACGATTGGAGGCCCCACTAGAACTCTGCCCATATAGTTGTATGGCTAACAGGCAACTTGACTGAAAGCTAAAGAAAAGCACGGCCAACAATGGAAAGCACAGATGGAGAGTACGAGTAGATGAATTTTGTCTGTTAGATGCTATTTTTTTGTGTAGTTTGGCATGACCAACAATGAATGGGTTCACATTTCATACCACATATGCGTTTTCCACTTTCACAGATGAGCTCATTATTGGGAGTGCACTTGGGAGTTGTTGGATTCATGCGATCAAAATGACATCCTAACTGTACAATTGGAATGGTGGGAATACATTTTTCAATTAGCATACCCCATTTAGACAACATTTGATGCAATATATTAACAATGTTTTTAATTAGTGTAGTTAGGCATTTTTCAGCAATATTTTGGTCAACATTCAATCAATAATACATGCAAACCAAGCAATAAAACAAAAGGCCTGACCAAATGGACTTCTCCATCGATCTTATCAACGCAATTGAGAATGCAAAGGCCTTGATTCCACCTATAATGGCTAATTAAATTGGGACTGATGTTGCATGAGTCATCCCTTAGTTTTATCAAGTCACAAGTTTTATCAAGTCACAATCTACACCAAATGAGTTATTTAAAATATCCAGCACGATCATATTGGGGTCAGCATGATCAACTCCATGATAGTGCAGTTTAATTTAATATCAAATTTCATGAAAAGTAATAATGTTACATGGAGGCTTATTTGCACAATCAAGATCAATGGTGCGGATTTGCCCTCAACTCCATAGATAAAAATGATTTGGTCACTAACTATTCAATCCACTACAAGCAATCTATCAACATGCATTTCTCAAATATTGAATCAATGCATGGCTAAGTGATTGAATCATGACCTACTTAAGGACATACAACAAGGCCCAAGCACATGAAAGCAGTGGAATTTTACAAGCCAATCCTAAATAACAAACCTGAAAATTACATGAGATGCGTAAAAGAGTGCATCGCTTGGAATTCATTTAAGTGCACAAACATGGGCACATTGAACATGCCTTGCCTAATTTAATTGCATGGCACCTACCTAGACATGCATGCAATTAATTAAATTTGGTGGGATGAAAACCCACATCAGTTAAATACTCCAATTAATATTTGAGGTGATATAATGCATGCAAAAGTATATATTCTCCAATCCATGCATGGAAATTACCCCAATGGTGTAATTAAAATCAAAGCAAGGCTTAGATTCCAAAATCACCCCAATGGTGCAAGTAAAATCCACATGGTGCAAGCTGGGGTTCAAATTCCAAAAATACCCCTACTGGAGAAGGCAGAGTTCCCAAAATTATCCCTGCATATGAAGGCGGAATCATTCCCAAATTGCCCCTACAAGAGAGGCAGGGTTCCCAAATTACCCTTGCAGGTAAAGTGAGCTCAAAACCTATAAATACCCCACCCATTTCTCTTGCCAAATATAGAAACTAGCTTGAGAACTCTCCAAGAGGTAGGTGCCTCTCTTGACACCTTTGGCTACTAGAATTTTACTTGGTTCCTGAGGGTACTCTACCATGACCCCACCATGGCACACACATGGGTCCCACCCATGCTATGGTAATGGTGGGTCTCACATGAGTATAATGAACAATAGGATAAGCAATTTTGGACAATTAAAATATATTAAAACCTAGTAAAACACTAATTAAACCCTACGAATGGTAGAGTTGCCCTGAAAATAACTTATATGATCAGGGGATGATGATATGTACCTACCCATTGTCTTAAATTGATTAGGGATTATCATTGATACTAATTATTATTATTATTAGTGTTAATCATGATTAGGCTTAATTAACTCAAAGTGTAATTAGGCTTAATTTATGATTTCCCAAATATGGCTTAACCCAAGAGGGGAGAGGAGAATTGGGTTTATAAAAATTTCTTGATTATCCCCTACAAGATTACTTTTTCTCACTTCGTGCTTAAGTGTTATGCAATATGAGATAAATGATAAAGCAGTAATGTGTAAGAAAAGTAAAACAATCACACAAATAAACAATTACACACAAACAACATGATTTTTATAGCGGTCTAGGAACCTTGTCCCTACATCCACTCTTCCAAGAGCATATACTCATTGTGCCTTGGGTTCCACTATACCTCATACAATGGAAATACAATAGTGTGTCCAACACTCTTCTAGATTCTAGCTCTAGGGGGCGTAAACAAGTATCATCAATACTCTTTTGGATTCCAGCTCCAAGGGGCGTAAATAAGTATCCCTGACACTTTTCTGGATTCCAGTTTAAGGAGGCGTAAACTAGTGTTCCCTACACTCTTCTAGATTTTATCTTTAAGGGGCATAATTCTAGTTTCATGAGCTAACTAGAAACTCTACCTTTGCAGGTATTTTGTGTACATGAATATGCCTGTGACTAGGCTGATAAGTAGACACAGTTAAAGCACAAATACAGATGATAAAACAATAAGCACATTATAGTAATTTTGAACTCCATTGATGTAGTGTTGGTGTGGCATTGAAGCTCTCTGATCTTTGTAGCACTTTAAGTGAAAACACTTGGGAGACTTGAATGAGTTTCTTGTTGGTTAATTCGCCTTTGTCATTTAGAACCTCCAAGGTTTTTGAGGATCCTTTGGGAGAACTTGATCTTTGAGTAAGTTCTTATAGCGCATAAGATCTCCCTTGGATATATTGAAGAAGTGGGCCTTGAATGGATAAACAAAATGAAGCTCTTGAATGATATTTGAAGGTTAAAGCTCTTGGCTTAGGGATGCGAAGATTTGTGAAAGGTGTTAGGCTCAATTCCTTTTTCTTCTTTAACTTCTTCCCCTTTTAAAATGTCCTAGCATATCTCCTTAAATAGCTCTTCTCAAAAATCTGACCGTTGGAGAAAATGGGTTCCATTAAATGGGGAGAATAGAGGTAGATGAGCAGCATTAATGTAGAAGAACGTTAAGGTTTTCTACCGTTGGAATGCGTTGTCTTCTGATTAGCTCTTAATCTATTAGAAAGTCTAGAACCTCATTCTTGATAGAAAAGGAGATGATTGCACCAAAGTGGAAAGCTTTTTGCAAAGTATTAAATCTCTGACACATTTGAAAATAGCAATTTTTTATTGTAGCAAATTACTGTAGCACATTACTAAAGTAGGTCAATGAAGCTTCGATTTGTCTGCAGTAAGTAGCAAACTAATATTTGTCTTTTAGTTGCTATAGTAGAGTTACTATAGCAGCATTACTGTAGCAGATTACTATAGCGCCGCACCGCTTTGTCTGTTACTTCATCTATTGCACTATAGCATCATTACTATAGTAGATTACTATAGCAAATCATCGTAGCACTTCGTTTGTTGATTGTCTGCTAGTTACTATAGTAGGTTACTATAGCAAATACTATAGCAAATTACTTGAACAATTCGCCTGTTGCTTCATCTGATGCAATTTGTCTCTTGCAATTCGTCTATCGATTTGTCTCTTGTAATTCATCTGCTGATTCATCTCTAGTAATTCTTCTGACATTATAGCAGTACTGCAGTAAACTTCGTCTCTAGGTTCATCTTTAGGTTTAAACTTCGTCTGTCACTGTAGTAGACTTCATCTCTAGGTTCATCTGTAGACACTTCATTTGTAGCTTTGCGCTTCATCTATCACTGTAGCAAGACTATAGCATTTTAGAGTAGTAAAAGTACTGTAGCAACGAACCTGCGTTTGAAAATTTCTACACTTTTGCCACATTATTATCTTGATATTTTTCATCATATTTTCCTGTAAATCACAATATAATTATCTATATGTAATTTGCATAAGTTGTAAAGTATAGATATATAATCATGATTTTGTATTTATACGCTCATTTAAGCACAATTTCTTTTTCATGTAAAGAAAAGAATATCTTCTATGAAGCACACTTATCAAAATATATTTATCCCCACATGATTTTTACAAGTTGTAGAATATGGATAAATCACATATTGTATTTTTCAATAAAAGCTTAAAGTGAGAACTTCATAAAGCATATGATATATCTAAAACAATTTATATAATAAGCTTGCATTCAAAATATTACAATAATGATTATTTATGTCAAGCATATTTGTTTTCATTTTAGCTTCCTAGACTAAAATCATCATTAGCATAGATCAAGTCTTTAGACAAGTTTTGTTGTCATCAAAATCATTCAATAAATCCAACATCCTCCTCCTTTTTGATGATGATAAAACTTGAAGACTTGTGATATTTAAAGATCATACTAATGATCCAATAGCAAACTCTCCCTATCTAATTGGAATGTATAATCCTATGGAGTTTGATAAAGACAGATCATGATGTATGATTCTATTCTTCTCTTAGATGCAAGTCATAATAAGCATCTTTCTAATACCAACTATCATCCCAATTTCTTAAACAAGTCTTTCTACATTTTTCTCCCCCCTTTCGTTAGCATCAAAAAGGTATACGAAATCAATGAGATATGTCTCCCCCTTTATAACTGGAAGATAAGATAGGTAAATGCAATCAGGAGCATATCAGGAGCATGAATAGCATAAGTAAATGCAATCAAGAGCATGTCAGGAGCATGATTCTATTCTTCGCTTAGGATGGTATGGTATAATATCAATACTTTCATCCAAATGTTCTACTATCCTTTGTTCTATCAACCCACACAAAATAGAAACATATAAAGCACAGTCCATTCTTTTTTAAGTCTTTTTTTATTCCAAACACTCCCACTTTTTGTATTAAGGTTATGACTTACAAATCTACATATTTCTCCCCCCTATTTTGTTAGGTTCCTAAAGAGTTCTCCTATACATAGCATAACTATGAGCATGAGATACAATTAGTTTTCAACAATATAAAGGACAGATTCATGTCATGAACAACATCCAAACATGAGATAACTGTTATTAAAGTTTTAAAGATATGTAAACATATTTCAAGCATATATCAATTCATATACCATTTCAAGGTTGTATCAAAATCACCATTTTTATTCAAACATAAAGGGCATGAAATTGATATTCATATTATTTCTAAATAGTTTCATTCATCATATCTTATAAAGAGATTATAGAAGAAACTTCACCATACCTTTCCAAGAACAGTTACACCTCATTTCAGTTATTCAATAGTTATGATATGACAATGCGTAATCCTAGTTGTTGCATGCAATTTTTTCATTTGTTTGTGATTCTTAGATGTTTTTAGGTTGAGCATCTCATGATTCAGAATGAGATTTCTATCATTTTGATTATTAAGTGACCTCTGCACAACCTAAGTCTCTTAAGTTCTTTTAAGATGGTAAACTAAGAGATATAACTATGAGGGCAATTTCCATCAAAATCTCCAAAGAAAGGTGCTCGACAAATGTAATTTGTTATTGTAATTGAATTCATAGGGAGAACCTTAATTGATGATATAATAATTTAAAGTCGTTGAACAGATGGAGGCCTATTTTCCATCTATATCACCTAAATAAAGCTCACTATAATATTTTATTAAAGTCAAGCCACTCTTGCTCTTTTTATAGCACTTCCTTCATATGATATACATATGAATTGTAACATTCCTTAGGCTTTACTTGAATTCACATACTTAGAAATAAATTTTTCAAAAATATTGAATTTTCATAAGTATCTTCAGGAATTCTAATCTCTTCTAACCTAAACTTTGGATCATCAAAAGTAATTAAATTTCAATGCTTGATCCAAGGGTGTTTTATGAAAATACTCCTTTAATTCATATCATAATTTTTACGCCTCATCAATCGAACAAATCTTCTAATGAACTTTATTTCAATTTGCAACATAGGATTTGCTCACTAAGGAATTTTTGCAAGAGACCATAATATAGACTCATCATATACGTATTGCATTGATTCCTAGCCTTTCATATTTAGTTGCATGCCTTTCTAAGGTCTGATCACTAAGATATATATTGTAAATTTCTCAAGTCCGATCACTTACTTTGGAATTGAACATTTCTAACTTTCTACATCTTGATTCCTGAGATGAAACACCTAATTTTCATGATTTCTTATTCTGTAATTTTTTAAGAAGCTCACTAAGAAACAGTTATTCCTAAAGTTTTCTGGTTTTCAGTTTCTAACCTGTTCTATCCCTTATAACTGTTTAATGTTTTTTGTTTAATCATAATAATGAAAAGTGTTTTAAGTATCACAAACACATCATTTTATATGTAATAAGTACTTAGGAGAGTATTATTTCTATTTCAGATATCAAAGGTTGTAAAAAGAGAAATTGAAGATTACCAAATAAAGTGTTACTTTTAGGTAAATTTTGGTACTGATGGAGTCATATTTGGAAAATGTGTTCAACATAAAAGTTGTAGCCCTTATTATTATCTTTCTAATGCATTGAAAATAACATAATTTTGACTTTGTATAAGAAAGTTATGGTTAAAACAGTTCCATTGTCTCTAGAGCTACACTTTGTCTGCTAATTCATCTGTAGCAAGATGTGACTTTGAGGGCCCATGACTCAAGATAGATGCTGATTTAGGAAAAATGATCATTATGAAAGATCTATCCCTTGAAATTATATATCCATGGAATTAAGAATCGCTTAATTCTGAGTTCATACGAGAAAGTTATGATCAAAATACTAAAGACTACTTTAGATGATATAAAAATTGTAGATTACAGTTTGGGATGAAACAGACTATCACATATTATTTAAATTTCTTTATTATATGATTTCAAGATGTATATGCTCTAATATTCTTGCAAATATTATGGTCATGAATGGTAGAAATAATAAATAAGATGTAGTAATTTATAACATAAGCATAACTTTTAAGCATTCATAAAGATTTAAGTTATTTTGTTAGTTGTTTCAATCTTAGGGATTCAAACCTTAATGATGATTACAAAAGGAATGGCTAGGCATGGAATGCCTATTCGAGACCTTAAACTATGAGGCTTTTCAAATAGGCTTAACTATGCCTTGGGATTGTAATTATATTAAGGATTAGTTATTTTACATATTAATTTAAATTTTTAGAATGATTTAGTTCAGAAATAATGAATTCATATCCATTCAAATTTAAGGTAGTCATTTTCAGAGACATGTAAAATGTATAAATTGGTAAAGCATAGATTCTATTCATTAAATAAATATATCAAGTTAGACAACTTATCTCTTTTATCGCTTCCTTATAGATTTTGCAGTTGAGCTCATAACTGAAGTTGTTAAGCCTGATTCCTCATTTCAACAGTTGCTGTTTGGAATCATTTTTCAGACAGAGTATCTGTCCAACTATCCATTCATCTCTCCATTCATTTCATCTTTTAATTTATCTAAGATGAATATTAGATGAATCCAGTTAGTGCAGATGAATCATCTCTTCATGTTGTTTGTCTCTTAATTTGTCTGCGATAAGTAACAAACAAATCCTTGAAGTGCTGATGACTCGTGAAGACATAGACAAATTGTCTCTTCATGTTCCCAGACAAAGTGGGTTATTCATCTGTAGCTTACTTATGACAGATGAAGTCTATTATATGCATGTTGCTCTACATTTGTCTGAGATGAACTTTAGTTTGATAGACAGTCATTGACTCGATTGCTTCATTTTTCCTTCTTCAGCTTGAAAGTGTGGATCGAGAAGATGACATTGATTTTTTATCATTCTCCTTCTTGTAACTACCTATTTCAAGCTTTTCCTGCATGGACTTGAAACATTCTTGCACTTTTTCTTTCATTAGTAAAATCAATCACATGTGAGCTTTATACAACAATTTGATTAGTGCAATTTCTTTTAATACAAAATAGTATGACTGCATAATAAGATGAGATGTACTATATTATTTTGAATAAGTCATTCATTACCTAGATTGTTTGTTTCTTATATGAATGTTCCCTTTTTCTTAAATGTCTCTAACATTCTATTTGTGTTTTAGTTTTGTATCATGAATTTATTTGATTTAAGTTGTTCTAAACTAAACTTTAACATTCGATATAAATGAAATCATATCAAAAACAAATGAGTAAATGGATTAAGTATGGACATTAAAAGAATATAGAGGAATTTGGGTTCGAGTTGTCATACCTGCACCTACCTTTCCTTTGTCTTTGGCTTCTTTAAACATCTTCTTCATTCTGTATCAAGAAACCATTTTCCCTTTGGTGGAACTTGATCAATCTTGTTTCTTTCCTCTTCTTCTTTGGGTTACTCCCCTCCAACCCATAAGTCTTTTTTGTTGGAGGTTGCTCCTCTTTTGCTTCTACTTGGTTTCCTACACTCATGCTTATCTTAATAGGAAGATTAGTATCATCTTGCAGCAAAATTATTTTGCTCTTTAGAAATTACCTTTAACCTGTCTAACATTTATTTTGTACTTTTACAGGTTAAGATAGAGCTGCAAATGGTGGGGTAGAGAGCATGTAACAAGGCATTCATTGCCTTGACATTGTCTTGTCGTGCTCTCTCTTCATCCTCAACAAAGCCAATAAAAATAGCTTTCTATAAATTAATGTCGTTAGCCATAAGATTAATTTCCAATCTCCTCTTCCATTATGCATGAACAGATCCATCATAATATGAAAGTTGAGAGGTGAAATATCCTTCGCAGAACACAGAGAATGATAGTATTGGGTTAGCCATGCAGATCTCTATAATTAGTTTGTAACCTACTCTAATACCACCTGTTGGTTCCCCAAGTATGGCTTAACCCAAGAGGGGAGAGGTAAATTGGGTTTATAAAAATTTCTTACTTGTCCCCTACAAGATTACTTTCCCTCATTTCATGCTTGTGTGCTATGCAATATGAGATAAATGATAAAGCAATAATGTGCAAGGAAAGTAAAGCAATCACACAAATAAATAAGCACACATAAATAACATGATTTTCATAGTGGTTCGGGAACCCCGTCCCTACATCCACTCTTTTAAAAGCACATACTCATTATGCCTTGGGTTCCACTATACCCCGTACAATAGAAATACAATAGTGTCCCTAATACTCTTCTAGATTCCAACTTTGGGGGCCGTAAACAATTATCCCCAGCACTCTTCTGGATTTCAGCTCTAGGGGGTGGAAACAAGTGTCCCTGACACTCTTCTAGATTCCAGCTCCAAGGGGCGTAAAAAAGTATCTTTGACACTCTTCTAGATTCCAACTCCAAGGGGCAGAAACAAGTATCTTTGACACTCTTCTAGATTCTAGATCCAAGGGGCATAAACTAGTGTCCCCGACACTCTTCTAAATTCCAGCTCTAGGGGGCATAACTCTGGTTTTATGAGCTAACCAGAAACTCTACCTTTGTAGGTAATTTGTATACATGAATATGCCGCTAACTAAGCTAATAAGTAGACACAGTTAAAGCACAAATACAAATGATAAAACAATAAGCACATTACAGTAATTTTAAACTCTATTGATGTAGTGTTGATGTAGCATTGAAACTCTCTGATCTTTGTAGCACTTTGAGTGAAAACACTTGGGAGACTTGAATGAGTTTCTTGTTGGTTGATTCACCTTTAGCATTTAGAACCTCCAACTCCTTGATGATCCTTTGGGAGAACTTGATCTTTGAGTAAGTCCTTGTAGCACCTAAGATCTCTCCTGGATATATTGAAGAAGTAGGCCTTGAATGGATAAACAAAATGAAGTGCTTAAATAATATTTGAAAGTTAAAGCTCTTGGCCTAGGGATGCAAAGATTTGTAGAAGGTATTAGGCTCAATTCCTTTTCCTTCTTCAACTCCTTCCCCTTTTGAAATGTCCCAACATATTTCCTTAAATAGCTCTTCTCAAAAATCTAACCGTTGGAGAAAATGGGTTCTATTAAATGCAGAGAACAGAGGTAGATGAGCAGCATTAATGTAGAAGAATGTTAAGGTTTTCTACCATTGGAATGCATTGTCTTCTAATTGGCTCTTAATCTATTGGAAAGTCTGCAACCTCATTCTTGACAGAAAAGGAGATGATTGCACCAAAGTGAAAGGCTTTTTGTAGAGCATTAAACCTTTAACACATTTGAAAATAGCAATTTTTTACTGCATCAAATTACTATAGCACATTATTATAGCAAATCACTGTAGCTCCGATTTGTTTGAAGTAAGTAGTAAACAAATATCTGTCCATTGGTTATTGTAGCAGAGTTACTATAGCAGATCATTGTAGCACCGCACTACTTTATCTGTTACTTATTTTGTTGCAAGTAGTAGATAGCAATTCGTCTGCTGCTTCGTCTGATGCAATTCATCTCTTGCAATTCGTTTATCGATTCGTCTCTTGTAATTCATCTGCCGATTCATCTCTTGCAATTTGTCTGACACTATAGTAGTACTGTAGTAGACTTCGTCTCTAGGTTCGTCTGTAGACACTTCATCTATAGCTTTGTGCTTTGTCTGTCACTATAGCAGAACTATAGCAAAAGTACTATAGCAAAAATACCATAGCAAAATTACTGTAGTAGCGAACCTGTACTTGGAAATTTCTACACTTTTGCCATATTAATATCTTGATATTTTTTATCATATTTTTTATTGTAAATCACAATATAGTTATCTATATGTAATTTGCATAAGTTGTAAAGCATGGATATATAATCATGATTTTTTATCTATACGCTCATTTAAGCATAATTTCTTTTTCATGTAAAGAAAAGAATATCTTCTATGAAGCACAGTTATCAAAATATGTTTATCCCCACATGATTTTCATAAGTTGTAGAACATGGATAAATCATATATTGTATTTTTCAATAAAAGCTTAAAGTAAGAATTGCATAAAGCATATAATATATCTATGATCCAATATATAATAAACAATGTTAATGCACTTTGGATCATAATGAATTTTTATTCTCTAAAATAATTTATGTAATATGCTTATATTCAAAATATTGCAATAATAATTATTTATGCCAAGCATATTTGTTTTCATTTTAGCTTCCTAGACTAAAATCAGTGTTATTATAGATCAAGTCTTAAGACAAGTTTTATTGTCATCAAAATCATACAATAATTCCAACGTATGCAACCTATCTCTACAATCTCTTACAGGTTAAACGGTAGACATTGCCCACTTTTTGTTATCCACAAGATATTGGAAAACACCATCCATCCAATTATCCAATTGTTTAAGTCTAAGACCGATTTACCAAGTCATTGAGTTGTGACTCATTAAGTCAAACCCTAGCAAAACAACTTCAATCAACCAAACCCACTCAACCTGGTCCCACTTTTCCTAAGCTTCTTAAGGGTAAATGAGAGAGTTGAGTAACTCACTAAGTCATCCAAATGTGATTCACTAAGTCAAACCAAGCCAACCCGGTCTTACTTTTTCTAAGCTTCTCACAGGCAAATAAGAGAGTCGAGTCACTCGCTGAGTCATCCAAGCATGATTCACTAAGTCAAACACAATCAACTCAGTCCTACTTTTCCTAAGCTTATCATGGGTAAATGAGAGAGTTGAGCCACTGATTGAGTCATCCAAGCATGATTCATTGAGTTAAACCTAATCAACGTGGTCTCGTTTTTTCTAAGTTTCTCATAGGTAAATAAGAAAGTTGAGTCACTCATTAAGCCAAACCCCACTTTTCTTAAGCTTCTCATGAGCAAATGAGAGAGCTAAGTCACTTACTGAATCATCCATGTTAGAATTGCTAAGTATGATTTTGAATGACAACAAAACTTGTTTAGGAAAGTTATTCAAATGTTCCTTGATTATAGCTTTAGTTCATCTTAAGATTTATGTTGATCTAAATTGCAAACTATTATCCTTGAAATGAATGCATGCTTAGACTATCATTTATGCAAGCATATACAAGTTATTTATATTAAATGTTATGATCCATACTGCGCTTTAACTATGATCATCATATGTTGGATTACATATATATGTCTACTCAAAACTATGCTTCAACGTTACATCATTCTATTTATAGAAGAAAGATATGCTCAACTAAGAATATGATTTAAAGCATTTAACATATTACAAAACTCATGTGGATAAATATATTACAATGATATCATTTCAAAGCTAACAAAGTGGCAAGTGCAAAAATCTCCAAGTGCAAGACCATAGCCAGTCATCCACCATACTTTAGAAACTTTCCAATAACTGAAATGAATAATGTTGCATTCGGGAGAAATAAAAATAGAAAACAAAACCATCAAAACATACTTTAAAGAGTCAATATGTTCAACTTGAAGAAATTTTTTGGACAAATGCAAAATAAAGAAGAAGCCAGCTCAACACAAAGCAAATGTCAAAAAGCAGAAACTCTATCCGAGAATATAACCTTGGACTATCTAAAATGACCAAGATAAAGATCATCCGAGACTAAGCACGAAGGAGCAATCTTGCTAGGAACTCACACAAATATAAAAGAGAAGACTTTATCCAACTAAAAGAAGCTGAGAAGTAAATATAAACTTTGTCTGAATCACTAGAAACTTAGACAAATGTAAGTAAAGAGAAAGAACTTCATCCAAAGTATCAAGATAGTCACCTTGGATAAATGCAAAAGACAAAAATGAGCTTTGACCAAAGCAATGGTTCAGTGATTTTATCTAAAACTTACTTCGAGTAAATAGGATGAAGTGACATATAAAGCAGAATGAAGAAACTTCATCCAATCGAGAAAAACTAAACAAAGTTTATCCAAAACTAACTTGGGACAAAGTTATGGTTTAAATAGCTTATCAACTTTGGACAAATGTCAAAGAGAAGAAACTTCGTCCGACAAGCATAAACCAAAGAGAGAGTTTGTCTGAGATTAACCCTGGATGAATGAAAGTCGTGTCCTTGCCCAATGTTAATCATTATGTGACTAGCAATTAAACTGAAGCATCAAAACAACATTTGTGCTTGTACTTTCGCCATGCAGAATCATTCAGCCACCATTTCTAGCAAACAAATAGTGCTACAGGCTTTCCAACTATGACAAGTCAAAATAGAAGTACATTTCAAATAGCTTACTCTCTGGAAAAGAACGATGTTGCAGCAGAGTGAAATAATTCAGAAGTAATGCACTCTAATGGGAAGAAATCACAATAGTCTTCTATATTCAATGTTGCTCTTGTTCCTCCATCTAATCCAACTCATTCTTCTACAACAGTCAAGTTTCTGAAGAACTACTTAAGGAGATGTGTTGGATGATTCGAAGGAAGTGGACTATTTTTCAAAGAGCCTAAATATTCTATAAATCCTTCCACCCATGATCAGGAGCTTAAACTTTCAAATATTCATT
The DNA here is from genome assembly GCA_036873735.1 of Pouteria campechiana. Lineage (NCBI taxonomy): Eukaryota > Viridiplantae > Streptophyta > Magnoliopsida > Ericales > Sapotaceae > Pouteria > Pouteria campechiana. The sequence continues at coordinate 12,241 of JAYJMB010006510.1, read as the reverse complement.
CAAGAACTTCAACTTTCAAAATCTTAAAGGCCATCTTCATTACATTACAGGAAGATCTTCTACATTACAAGGAGCTATTAAAAGATCAAGTCTTCAACGGTGCTTCAATGAAACACTATGTAAAAGTATATAAGTTTACTGGTTAACTTGAAAACCAGAGAGTTTGTAGTGAGCTCTAGAAAACCATCAAGTTTGCCGGTGATCTTTGAAACAAATGAGTTTGTGGTAAGCTAAGGAAAATTACATTATACGAGTTAATGGTGAGCTCAAGAAAACCATCAAGTTTTCTGGTGATCTTTGAAACTAATGCGTTTCTAGTAAGCTCAGGAAAACCAAAGTATAAGTTTACTGGTGAGTTGTTGATGAGGTCGGTAAAACCATCAAGTTTGCTAGTGATATTTGAAACTGATGAGTTTTTGGTGAGCTTAGGAAAATCAAATTGTATTCTATTATGTATGATATAGTGGAACCCAAGGCATAAGAAGAGTGTGCTTTTAGAAGTGTGGAATAGGGAGGTTGCCTAAACCACTATAAAAAATTATGTTTTTTGTGTATGTGCTTGATTGCATTGTTTTCCTTACACTTTACTGTTTTATTATTTACTTTATAATTACATAGCACATGAATACACAAAGAGAGAAATTAGATCAATAAGGGGTTAAGAAAATAATTTTTATAAACCAAATTCACCCCTCCCCTCTTGGGTTAAGCCATCCTACGGGACCCAACAATCCAAGCATGATTTATCGAGTCAAACTCAGTTAACCTAGTTCCGCTTTTCCTAAGCTTATCACGAGCAAATAAGAGAGCTAAGTCACTCGCTGAGTAATCCAAGCCTGATTCACTGAGTCAAATCTAATCAACCTGGTCTTATTTTTCTTAAGCTTCTAATGGGTAATTGAAAGAGTTAATCATTGAGTCGCCATTCACTGAGTCAAAATGCCCTGTTTACCTAGTTTTGTTCTTCCTAGGCTTCTTTTGGGAATATGAGATAGCCAAGCTACAAGTCATTGAGTTGTGACTCACCGAGTAAAATCCTGTTATAACTTAGTCAAAGTCACCCATCCTTCCTAGGCTTCCTACGGTTAAAAGGAGAGCCGACCAACCCCTATTGCTTGTTTTCTTTTTAGCTTCTTTCAAGTCTAAACATAAAAGAGGTTACTTGTTCTTGATTTCTTTTACGATAAACTAATTAGATCAAAATATCCATTATTTACGTTGACCCAGAGTTTAGCAATTCAATCTAGAGTTGTGTCATCCTCTCCACTATAACAACCTATGGCTACAACTTTTGAGCTATTATCCTATATGGACCATCATAATCCTCATGGGTTTGTCACTTTGTGGTCGTTGCCCATACAATGCCCACAAAAGGTGCCTTAATAGGTTTTTGCAAGGCCCACACATAAATGTCAGGACTCCACCCTCCCTTTAACCGGGCAATGTATGATATCACAATCCACCCCTCTTGGCTCCAGCATCCTCACTAGACACACTCTCATTCTTGGACTTTTGGAGGTTGGCTTTGATACCATTTATAACAACATATGGCTACACTACTGAGGTATTGTCTACTTTGAAGCATCATAATCCTCACAAGGTCGCCCATACAATACCCACAAAAGGCACCTTAATAGGTTTTCACAAGGCCCACACATAAATGTCAGGACTCCCTTTCTCACCTTGGCAATGTAGGATGTTATATCCTCCCATTGGTTTAAAGTAATCCACTAAATTTCAAGACATTATAATGTGCTCAGTGACTCCAAAAATAGCACACCCATTTAAAAGAAAGTATGTTTTGTTGAACTAAACTTCTTTACTAAGCTTGATTTTAATAATGAACATATCTAACTAGCCAAGTTTTGATGATGAGTAGAAAGTTTAAGCTACTGATTATTATTTCACAAGTGTGCAATAACAAACAATATATCAAGGAAATAACATAATTAGACAGTACATACGAAACCTCATTAGAGACAAGATACATAAAAATATGAGGAAGAAAATATAAATGTTCAAAAGAGAAAGAATGGCACTAAAATTTTCAAAAAGCTATGTGTGAGACAACTCCTAGACATGCCTCAAAACACTGCCAAAGTAATTCAAATTTGTGAGCAAAGTCAAACAAAAATCAAGGCCTCAAAATGAAGAAAATTTTAAGTTTTGCACTCAAGCAAAATAACAAACACTGAGGAAGCAAGTTCGAACATTACAGAAATAATTCAGGACATGAAACAAGACTCAGACATTGCTGAACAAGAAGTTAAGATGTCAGAACTCCAAGTTTGGAAATTCAAAGTGTCAAGACTTAGACTTTAGCATCGTAAGCAAAGCCCGAATTTATAACTTCAGTCATAGAGACTAAAAGTCAGACACAGCCATTTCATTTTCGAACATAGCCAAAGTTCATTCGTGCAGACAAGAGAACTCACACTAGTCCAAGTTTGAAATTACAATTTTTGATATGGCTATTCACCTTAAGACATGACCAAATATGGTGTTGCAAGATGAACATTTCATACAAGTTTGAAATAATGATTTCAAACATGGTTACTCAAATCTAGACATAGCGAATCATTTTTAGACATAGAAGAAAGAAGTTAGTTGCAAGCCAAGTACTAGTCTAAGTTTGAAATTTTAATTCCAGACTTGACTATTAAAACCTAAACATGATGATTCATTTTAAAATATGCGTAAAGTAGTTAGTTTCAAGCTAAACGAGTTAAACAAGTCTGAAAACTTAACTCCAGACATGGAAACTAAACTTAGACATAGCTCAACAAATCTCAAACATGAAAATCCATGAAAGAGCTCCAACAGATAGAAAATCCTGTCAATTTGCTCAAATTAAATGAACATTGTCTTCTCTAATGGGTGGAATTTAAATTCAACTATAAAAGGAGTAAAGAAAGGTCATTCCAAGTAAGAAATAATTAAAAAAAGTAAGAAAAGAAAAATAAGAGCATTTACTCTTAGACATTAAGTTTTCTTCCAACTCTACAGCGCCAAAAAGCTATCTGCATTCAAAGTTTATTCTCAAAAATAACTCAAGGGAGTCTTAAATTCTTTGTATTTATTTTTATACATGTTTTTTCTACTGCATTTAATTGTGTACAAACTTAGCTTATGTAAGAGGTATTTATTATTGTACATTTTCCATTAATTAGGATAGCAAGCAAGGGGTTTGCTGATCTTATATAAGTTTGTTGGTCAGCTTTGAAACCAACTGGGATAAGTTTGTTTGTGAGTTTTGAAAATCAACCTATATATAAGTTTATTGGTGAGCTTTTGGAAAACCAACCTATGTAAGGGTTCATTGGTAAGCTAGAGAAAACCAACTGATGATTAGTGGAACCTAAGTATAGTGAGTGAGACTGACTCAAAGAGTAGAGTAGGTACCAAGATGGGCCAAACTACTATAAAAATAAACTTGTCTATGTGCTACATGTTTTGATTACTTTGAATTATAACACTTCATTTATTTAGCTAGAAAATTTTAAAAGCTCAATTCACCCCCCCCCCCCCTCCCCCTCTTGAGCTACCACCTAAACAGGACCAACATGTTTTATTTTTAGGTCTTTAAATATATTATACTCTTTTTTTTAATCAAGGGTTTTCTTCCATTGTATAGATATAATTAGGACTACTTGTGGTCTGAGATATGAACATATAATTTTCTGATGTACCCAGAATAAGTATAATTAATCAAGGACATTAATAAAATAGAAATTGTTTCATACATTCCAATAACAATCTTGTTCCATTTTTTTCAATTTCTCTTTTTGTCTTATTACCATTGTGTTTGTAGCACTCAAAAATATAAAAATCTAACATTCGTATCACCAAATATGAGTAGAACACCATCTATCTTAGTACACTATAATGTACTGACACTTTAGTACATCACCATCTTCATCATGTAGTCCAAGCCACACAAGCCATGCTTGCCTCCACCACCACTCCAGCACCACTACCATTGATGGTCCATCGGGAAATCAGCTCTAACCAATGGAGTTATCACTTTATTCCAACCTTTGACTTGTTGTCTCTACATTGGATCCTGCCATTTAATCCCTAGAAAATAGAAAACTCCTTGTTTTCTTTCCTATCACTAAGAACAATTCCATCTTCTCTCAAGATGCCTTCCACTACTTGAAATCTCTTGCCGACACCTATCTCTGGCCCTCTAGTTACCATATTTCAATGTTGTGCATCAATAAAAGAGCTTTTGCCCATTTTCTTTTTTTCGATGGAAACCCATAATATTATCATTGATTCACCTCTACTTGATGATCAAATGCTACTAGTCAAGCAAAACCTACCCATAGTGCCTATTGATCCCTTACTTAAGGTATCTTAGAGGGGGTGATTTGAGCTTTTAGAAACTTTAGAAAGTTAAAATTTCTTTGTGCAAACAGATAATGAATAGATCAAACAGTAGAGGAGACAATATATTTTATAGTGGTTCAGCCCAAGTAGTGTTTTTACTCCACTTCTCTGAGTCAGTCTTTCTTACTATACTCAGGTTTCATTAACACGTGTTAATAAACACATGTTGGTTTTTCATAGTTCACCAACAAACTCTTAAAATCATAGAAAGTCTTTCCTACTTGCTGAATCCAATACATAAAACTACAAGCCCCTAACTTGCAAAGAAGAAAGCAAGAATAAAATTATACAAAATAAATGCCCCTTACTTAGGCGATTTATATACAAGTAAATCAATGTAATTAAATGTAGTAATAAATAATAGAGATTTCAAACTCCTTAAAGTTTGATGATGATTGAGCTTTGAATGTTGATTCAGAGTTCTACGTAGTGGGAGTTAAAACTTGGAAGAAAACTTTGAATGCCTTGTAAATGCTCTTTTAATTCACTCAACTAACTTGTTCTAGAGATTTGTATCTCTATTTATTTTCTCTAAAAGATGTTTTAGCCATGGTAGCATTTCAAGAAAGTTTTTGACTATCTAAAATTGTGTTTTCTGCACTTAACCAAAATTTTCCAATGAATGCACTTCACACCTTTAAAGGTTGAGTAGCTATGTATATTATCATTGCTATATTAAATTTAAGTGCTTTGAAGCTTCCATTCAGACTTTTGAACTCTACTTGGTAGATGAAATGCGATCCAACTATTGGAATTATTGTATATGATTTCAATGACAACAAAACTCATTTTAGACTTATTCTTAGCCAATTTAGCTTTTGTTTAGAATAGGAAGCATAGAAATATGAAAAGGAAATTCTTGGAATATGATTAAAACATTGGAACATTACATGTACAAGCATCTCACATAATAAAATTAAAATGTGTATCTCAAAGATAAATCACATAACAAAATAAAAATGTGTTCCTCAAAGATAAAATATCCTTGCTTCATACATTGTGCAAATCACATGTGGATAGTCATACTTTTATTGAAAGAAAATATATGAAAAATATCAAGGTTTGCAAAACACAAAAGTGCAGAAAAGTTGAAGTGTAGGTGCACAACCAAAATGCCTAGTTGCCCACTCCTATCGCCTGCAGCCCTCTAGAAAGAAGTGTTCTCACTAGACGATTGTAGTCGATATCCCAGCCACCTAAGGATATGGCCTTCCATGTAACTGATTTCCTTAGCTACTGATGAGTCTATAATATACTATATTTTAATACCCAAATTCACATGTTTTGGAACCTCATTTGGCATGTTTTATTGATTTGTGATTATATTTGATGAGATATTATATTTAATTAAATTATTTGATTTTTCAGTCAATAAATCATGTTGAAGAAAATTTTAATGTGAACAAGTAGCACTTTGATGCTAATTCTGGCACTGATTAAGATGGATTCAGAAAGCGTGGTTAACATAAGCAGTGAAGATCTTAAAGTTAGCTATCCAACGCAATAAGAATCACCCAATTTCATTAACAAATTAAGAAGATATTATCAAAATAGTGAAGGCATCTCGAGTAGACAACATTCTTGAGTTGTAGGCACTTAACCTTCACACATATCGGCCAAGTGGGTAGCAAGGCACCGGCGCTGGTGCCGGAGACAGATGACTTATAAAAAATTTACGTAAATCCTATTTTGGGGCTAGTTTATAAACAAAAGTTAAGGGAGCTTTTTTTTTTGGGGGGGGGGGGGGGGGGGGGCGGTTGGGGTTTTGAGAGCACTTGGAGGCGACATTTCTCAACGGTTTTTAAAGAATTTTTGGAAGAAGCTTTGAGGAGGAGAAGATCAACTTGGAAATCAAAAGGTCTGAGGTCATTACCAAAGAATGAAGAACAGACTGAATAGTGGGAAATCTGATTTGTTTTGGTTTTAATTATTTTTCTTCCTTGTCTTTGTGGTTTACCTTGGAATTAGAACTATGATGATGTTCAAATATTATTTGTTTGATTTGTTTTACATCATGAGTGATTAATCTCTCTTTTTTTAGAGGAGAGATGAATTTTATGTTGAGTTCATAGTGTAATCAATGATTTTCTTGTTTGGCAATGTAATTAGGTTTATTTGTGATATTTGGTGTTTAAGGCTTTCAATTGATTTGCTAACCAATTGATGATTCTATAATTAGGGTTTGACACTCGGGAGAGATAACCCTAAATAGGATTTAAATATCATAATATAAAACTATAGATGACTCGGGAGAGTTTTTATATTTTATGAAATCTTTAGCAGAAAACTATAGATATTAATGTATTCTTATTACTCAAATTTTTATAGGGATATCGAAATCAGGGTTTTGAGAAGAGATATTTAATCTATCAGTCGGAAGAGGGGGTTAAGTAAATTGAGATTCTCGGTTTATAACTTATGCATTATTAAATTAGATTTGAGTTGAAATTGCCATGAATGAAAAATAAATGAAGTCAATTCTCTAGGATTTCCATATATTGATTTATTCAATTTAAAGTTATTCTATTTAGTTGTTAGTTAAGATTTATCTATTTTCGGTCATCCAAATAAAGTTAGAATTATTTATTACGATAGCTAGCGAAAGGTTGAAATACACAATCCCTATGGATACGATACTCACTCATCACTAAACTATAAAACTTGATGTCGTACGTTTGTGGTTAGATTTTCAGTGGATAGGTACCTCCCACATAACCTACGAGTATCTAGAGACATGCATTTGGAAGCCTTGCTAAGGAATGGCCATAGTCAATTTGTTCAGCCGCCTCCTGTATTGCCTACCATGTAATCAAATCGCTTGATTGCCTCCCATATCGCGTGCCAACTATTATTGGTCCCTTGCGAATGGTGGCTCAAGAGGGAATGGAAGTGAATTGAGCCTTTAAAAATTTTAGCCAAGTTTAAAAGGTAGTGTTGAAATAAAATAGTAAAGATCACACAGCACACTGAGACAATGGTTTTTATAGTGGTTCGGCCCTTAACTTATTACCTACTCTACTCTCTGAGTTAGTCTCTTGTTAAGCTCAGATTTCACTAACACTTGTTGGTTTTAAAGCTCACCAATAAACTTATTCAAGTTGCTTTTCAAAACTCACCAATAACTTATACAAGTTGGTTTTCAAAGCTCACCAACAACTTATACAAGATGGTTTTCAAAGCTCACCAACAACTTATGTGAGAAAGCAATAAATAAAAGTGTACAAAAATGAATGTCTTTTAATAGGCAAAGTGTACAATTTATAGTGATAAAAACACAATAAATATGGTAGTAAAGAGTAATAAAGATTAGACTCCAAGTATTGCTGAATGATTTTCTTTGAATGCTTGTTGGAATGTAATGCAATGGAGTTGATCTTGTGTAGTTAAATCTGAGAGCTTAAGTAAATGCTTGAGTGAACGTTTTCATATCTATGTTGTTCTCAGTATCTTTTCCAGACATTTGAATTTTCCTTTTATAAATTGTGGAAGACATCTTAGTTGTAATGATCATTTTTTGTAGCTTTCTAAACATTTGAAAAAGGAGATTTAAAGTTTCGTCCCATTTTTCCTCTTCTAACCAGCTACAAAAGTTCAAAGATAAGTATCCAAAACTTTTGAGCTTCATCTACCTATCAGTTACCATTGTGCATTTAATGCAGAACTTTTGAGGTTCTTCTATTAAACTTTTGAACTATGGCAATGACAACATTTCTACATGATCGATCATTTCAAATTCTTTGGAAGGCTAAATCTTGTATCTAACACATTCATCAGTCATGCTTCTGCTTCTGAGACACTTCTAAAGAGTTTTGAATGATTGAATTTCTGTTTCTAATGAACTTCTTAAGTCTTGGCTTTTTGAAAATGCTTCTAATAGCATTATGCATTACTTCTGAAGTTCAAAATCTGTTTCTAATACACTTTTGATAAGTTTCTAAATTAAGAAACTTCTTCTGAGCTTATTATGTATCATGATTAATTGACTTTTGATAAACTTCTTAAAGTTGATATTTCTTTTGATTCATCTCTGAGCCTTGGAAGATTTTTTGAAGTTTCTTCTGACGAAATTCTGATTATAGAAACTATTTCTAAAGTAGAGCATTCTACTTCTAAATTATTTCTAAAGGCTTAGGCATGCTTTTGAGCTACCTTTGAGATATGAGATTGACTTGGAGTTGATTCTGAAGCTTATGTCTTATCTTCTAAAGAGATTCTGTCTTACTTTTGAAGAAGTTTTGATGGATTTCTGGATACTTCTAAACTTTTGAGCTTCACAACTTATCTCTGAAGGGGTTCTGATTTATCTTCTGATATACTTCTAAGCACTTTAGAAATACTTATAAGGATTGAAATTAATCTTAAAGTTACTTTTGATGATGTTCTTAGTTGCTTCTAAGCTTCTGATGAAGTTCTAAGTAACTTCTGAAATACTTCTGAAGCTTTGGAAATGGTTCTTAGGCTTACGCCTTGTTTCTAAATACTTCTGAAACTTGGAATTCCTCATAAACATTTCTAAAATTTAAGGTGTTTCTATTTGACCATTCTTTTAAATTATCTTCTTTTGAATGCTTAATGTGATAAGTTTTAAACTTGAAAAATTACAATTAATGTTATTTCTCATATGTAGTTACTCTCCTTATTCTATTTTAACATATAAACGTTATAATACTTGAAAAGTAGATAGTTAGTACCTTAACTCTTTACTCACATGTTTGCTCATCATCAAAACTAAGCTGCTTAATTACATTCATCATCAAGATAAAGCTAAGTAGGAGGATTAGACTCAACAGCTGTAATGGTTGAAAATTAGAACATTACAAGCCTTGTAAATGCAACCCATTCTTCTCCAATGGTCAAGTTTTTAAGAGATCTATTTAAGGAGAAGTGTTGGGACGTTTCAAGGGTTGAAGAAGCAAGAAGATTGAGCTTAAACCCTCCACAAATGTTTGCAATCCTAGGCCAAGAGCTTTAACCTTTAAATATTCATTCAAGAGTTTTAAATTTTTTAATCTTCAAGGTCATCTTCTTCAACACACAAAGGGAAGCTCTACTGCATCACAAGAAGCTATTCAAGATCAAGTCTTCCCTTGTGCTCATCAAGAAGTACACTCAAAGTGTAAATCTTTTCTTTCTTTCATTTGTGTATTCCTTGAGTTGGTAAAGACCAATCTCAAAAAGAATAAGTGTATTTATTAGAGTGTGTCTCACAAACAACTTGTTAAGTTTATGCCCGATAGAGCTGGAATCTAGAAGAGTATAAGAAATACTAGTTTACGCCCCCTAGAGCTAGAATTTAGAAGAGTGGGTGTGACACTAGTTTATGCCTCCTAGACCTGGAATCTAGAAGAGTGCGTGTGCACTAGTTTATGCCCCCTAGAGATGGAATCTAGAAGAGTGCAGGAGGCACTAGTTTATACCTACTAGAGCTAGGATCTAGAAGAGTGCATGGAACACTAGTGTAATTCCATTATAGAGAGATAGTGGAACCCAAGGCATGAAGAATTCGAAGAGTGGAGTAGGGTAGGTTGCCAGAACCGCGAAGAAAAATTATATATCTCTTGTGTGATTGCATTACTTTTCTTATACTTTATTACTTTATCATTTATTTTATATTGCATTACACACAAGCATGAAAAAAGGGAAATTAGTCTAATAGGGGTTAAGCAACAAATTTTTATAAACCCAATTCACCCCTCCCCTCTTAGGTTAAGTCGACCTATAAGGACCGAATACCAACAATGTTATTCAGACCTCTGAGGGTCAATTTCCAATCTCTGAAAGCTCCTTTGAATGTTGATAACTTCAACTACTACTAATGGGTAGCTTTAAAGACTTCTAAAGCTTAAGTCTATCCTCTAAAGGATCCTTTAAAAGTCTTCGATGTTCTGAACTAAGTTCCAGATAATCTTTCAAACCTCTGAAACTACAATTCCTTCATTTGAGTTTATCCTCTAAAATTTTCAGACTCGTTCCACACTTCAAAAATTATCTTCAGGGCCTTGACCTTTTCTTTAAAGTTGCCTTCAAAGCTTTTAGACTTTTATTTTCACTTCGTGCAACCTATGAAACATCCTTGAAAGTCTTGAGAACTTTCTAAAATGTCTTCTGAGATTTTTCAAAATGCTTTCAAAGTGTTCTTCATACTTTTGAAACTTCTTTTGAAGTTCAAAATCTATATTTTCTTAAGCATTTACATATTTTCTTCATCTAAATTATGTAGTGTGATATGTTTAGACTTACTGCAAGTTATTTTACATTGTATATCATCTTGAAATTACTTTCTTAGTATATTTTTTTGGTTTTATTAATTTATTTCTGCAACACTTTGGAAGATAACTTAGTTTTTTTTCCTAATTCTATTAATTTATTTTTGTAAATCTTTGAAAAATAACTTATTAGTACTATAACTTTTCACTCATATGTTTGTTCATCATCAAAACTTAGTTATTATTATATATTCATCATCAAAATCAAGTAGTTAAGGGGTTAGACTTAACAGTGTCATCTGTCACTGCCTCTTTGCTTGCTTGTCCTTGCTGATCAACAACCTCCATTTGAATCACCTCATGATATTGCCAAGGAAGAAACCCAACATAGCAGCAACACCACAACTTCACTTGCAATCGCCAATCACTTCCATTAGTGCCCCCCCACCCCCCCAAAATTCTAAGTGTTGCAAATATTTAATGAAAAATACAAGTTTATCAAAATAAAAATACGCTTATTTAAATGACATATTCAATGAAGAAACAATATAAAAATAATCCAAGAACAATAAAGAAAATCTAAGAAAGAAATTAAAAATGAATATTTTAAAATTTCATAGTAGTTCTTACCACAAAGGAAGCCAAATAGGAAAGAACTTTCTCTTAACAGAGGTCTCTTAAATGTTCTAAAATGCATGTATATACTGAACCTTTCACAAAGGATGTCATAGAGGAATTTCTCTAGTTCATAGAGGTTTGTGAATTAGCCATTGGAAGTAGATAAATGTGTCAAAGATAAAAGAGGAAGCCACAAAGAAAATTTGGATAATGATAAAGGTTTGCCAACCTCTCTAAAAAGGAAATCTAACTTACATTCAATCATAGAGAAAGCACTAGAGATCTATCCAATTATTTGGCAATGGCTCTCTTCCATAAAGGAAACAAGAGAGAAAACCATAAACGTCTTCTGACCTTTTATGTTGATGGAGGAATTGACGAAGGAAAATAAAGGGGTTGGTCATCTCAATGAGATTTTCTCATCCAATTTCCAAAAAATTGTTTCAAAGGTCTTTTATCAAATGGTCTCATACATTTTCGAAGCTTATAAGTATAGAGTCCACTTGAGAGAAAATTAATTTTTAAGAGCCTACATCATGCATTTGTAAGAAAATAAAAACACCCTCTTCCAAATTGATTTCAAGTGTTGTCACTTCACTACACTCAAGCTCACTTTGATTCTCAAGCTACATCTTTACATACTCAAGAGGAGTTCGTAGCACAAGATCTTCATTGAGTAATATTTAATATCACTAATATATACTATGTACATTTCAACCTACCAAGGTACAAAATTTATGTACAAGGTTACTTGTTTTTATTCCCTATAAAGTTTTGTTTTTGCAAGTTGGAACACTTACAGTGAATCATTATTATAAGAGCTCGTTGGTTAATTTGGAAAAACCAATTGTGTTTGAAAGTTTGATCTTTAGTGGAAGTTAAGGGGCTGTCTTAGATAGTGGAGAAGGAACCCAACTTGGGTTAAACTACTGTAGTGTTTCGAAAACGCCGCCGCGGAGGGGCGCTCAAGAAGTCAGATTAGGCATAGTAAATAATGAGGAAGAAATAAAATGTCAACGGAACGT
>JAYJMB010006509.1:0-10991 GCA_036873735.1 Pouteria campechiana | reverse complement strand
GAGGAACAAAGAACTATCATAATAGAAGTATTGGAAGAAACTTTGAGAGAAAATGTATTTGAATAAATGATAGTAGCAACCATGCAATCACACACTTCCATCAGATCCCCATCACCTATTTGACCTACTCATTCTCGTCAATCATCCACCTCATCAATTCCCAATACACAACCAATCCCAAAGCACCTAGAGGATAGACTGTCAATGATTGAACACTATCTGTCTACTCTTGCTATTCAGATGAATAGAATGGATCATAATCTTTCCACTATCATATCTTCTATGATCCTAAGAGTGGATAAGATTGACCAAAGACTTGATTCTCTACAATCTCTAGCAGAATCATACAGAGGTCAAGCATATCATCCTCATTTCTCTCCACCTCCAACTCACTTTCCATCACCTCCACATCACTTCTCTCCAGCCAGAATCAACTCTATCATCACAGTGATGTCTTCTCCCGTACACTCACCTTCTCATCCATCATCATATTCTGTAATTCCAGAGGTTGCTCAACGCCAGAGTAAACCCGCTAAAATTGTCTCTCCATCTCCTCCAACTCAAGCCTCTCCTTCATCACCTCCATCAGTTCCTGAAGTCTTTCCAACCATGCCTCAGGATTACCTTTCCAATCCTCATCAAGCCATTATTAGATATGGAAAGTATTCTATCACAGTATCAATTCCTAAATGATACTTTCTACCCATAGGAACATTTGATGAACTGGGCTTCACTAAAAAGGATATTTTTTATAAGAGAACTCTTTCCTGAATGAATTGATCAAGTTCCACCAGAATGGGACTCACTCTTAATTCCTCCAGCATGGAGAAAAACTCCAAATTTCCCAAAATCTTCTCCAAAACTAATTCTTGATAGTCCTGACATTCTCATTTGTATTGCCAATCCAATTAGGATGACTTTCTGTAAGTTTGTGAATAAAACCAAAATCAATTTTGAAGTTGTTAGAATGTTTCACTCTCAAAACATCATTATACCCCCTCAAGAACTGCCATTTTCAGAACTTGAGGATCCTAACATTCTACACAGGATTCCCAATCCTCCATTGACTCCCAAAGGTCACACAATTCACATGCCTGATAGAGAGTCAATTCTTCAAGAGTACTCTGAGAAACTTTTTCAAATGCTTCCAACATCAAAACCAATCAGAAAAGTATTTCCATCTCCATTAGATCCTAATCAATTCTTTATTCTCATTAATGAAGAATACTCTTTCTACAACAATGCCAACCTAGAGGCCATTGTTGACAATCTCCCTCTTCCATGCCGTCAATTTTCAGATCCATCTATTAAAGATAAAATAAGATAACTATAATCTCCAGTAGTTACTTTTCAAAAACCAAAATCCTCACCACCACCCCAAACCAAAACCACTACCCAAACCATCCTCTTAAACATAGCCTTCATCCTCCAAACCTATGAGGAAGTGAAGAATTCTACCTCCTAAGGAACACAAAAAGGCTCTTCTTGAAAGAATAACCATGAACTATCAGGAGTACACAACCCACATAAATATCAATACAGAAGCCCTCTTAAAAGGGACTCCTATAGCATTTCCTAAATTGCTAGACCCAAAATTTTGGGAGCGCATTGACTTTATCTATATATCAAGTTGTGGAACTATAGCTTATACACATGAACCTCCTGTAGCAATTCCCATGGATCCACTTTTCATCCCAAAAAGACCCAGAACATCTTCCACAACACCCAAGCCCTCTGCTACATCATCATCTTCTCAAACCAAACCCCCTCTTTCACCTTTCTTTCCTAAGACCTACAACAAAAAACCCAAACAACCCTAATGACATTGCTACCTTTAATATTTTTTCTCTCTCTAATGTAATTTTTTCTTTTTTTCTATAAAGAATTTTGACTTTTTGCATATGTTGTCTCTACAAATTTATCAATGATAAAGTTTTATACGTATGCAATTTTAGTCATCATTAGTCTTGAATATTATTGTTTGTTTCTTTCCAACTTTTTGATTATGACAAAATGAGGGAGAAATGTGAAAATATAAATAGGAAGAAAATAAACTGAGAAAAGATGTGCATGAAAATTTCTTTTGTATGAAATGCAGTTAAAATATTGTGCATCCATTCAGGGAGAGCTGCACTGAATTAATCAATAGAAATTTTATTGAAATATCTGCAAATTAAGTTAATTTAAGTTTATTGTTAGAGAAGTTTTGAAAGTTATATCGCTCACTATTTTATTATCATCAAAAAGGAGGAGAATGTTGAACATTCTCTCTAGCTTGATTTTGATAATGAACATTCTTAACCAAGTTTTGATAATGAGCAGAGACATGAGTGAAACATTAATGTACTAACAATTTATTCTCAAGCATATTGCAAAAATATTATCCCATACTTAACTTGAGAATAATCCTCATGATGATCAAAGGAAGAAACCAAGTTAATACTCATGAAAAATAAGTATAAATTTCATATATACTTAAAATAAGAAAATAAAGATGTTAAAGTCTTCAAAGCATGCTTTGGAGCCAACGAGAACATCTTTGGAGACGTTAAGACGTGCTTCGGAGTTAATTAACAAGCTTCGAAGTCAGCCCAAGATAAACTTCAGAATCATCACAGCGTGCTTTGGAGTCATCATATGCATAATTCAGAGTCAACAGATAAGCTTTGAAATCATCATGGCATACTTCAGAACCAACAAAAAAGTTTTGGATTCATCATAACAAGCTTTGGAAACAAAAGACAAGTTTTGGAGTCATCATAGCATACTTCGGAGCCAACAGGAAATCTTTTGAATCATCACAGTATGTTTTGAATTTTTCATGGAAGTTTCAGAGTTGTCACTGTACACTTTGGAATCAACAAGACATACTTCGAAATTAATCAAGCAATCTTTGGAGTTATGAAGACACACTTCGGAGTTAATCAGACACATTTTGGAGTAAATCAGATATGCTTTGGAGTCATAAAGACATGCTTTGGAATCATGGAGTTATACTTCATAATCAATCAGACCTACTTCGGAGTCAGCAAGCAATCTTTGGAGTAAGCAACCGTACTTTAGAGTCTTAAAAACTTACTTCAAAGTCAACAAGCAAAATTCAGAGTCGTCGAACAATACTTCAGAGTCACCCCTTTTTGAAGCATCAAAAGTTCAGAAAATTCAAACTCTTCTCTGCAAAGTTCCATCGCAATTAAGAAGGTTTGCCGTCATTTCAGAGAATCAATTAAAGTACCCAAAATTATTCAAAGGATATGGTTGTTCACTCATCACTTCAAAGTAACCAAAGAAGCTGCTTCGAAGCATCCGATACTCATGTGAATGTTAAGAAAAGTCAGCAACAAATTTGCAGACCAATACCAGACTATTGCGAAGTCAGATGTTAGACAAAATGTAAGGTGAAGAAAAACATTTTCGTACATTTGAAAGTCTACCACGGTCAACAATGGAAAAATCTCTCTCAACTTATAAAATAGGTGTTAATATGCAAAAGAAAAGATATAAAACATATTAATGTATGAAAATACAAAGATGCTAAAGTTTTAAGCATTCAAAATCTTCCTTCAAAGTTCAACTCCATTAGAGCTCTGAAAATCTAAATCACTGCTCAATCAATGAGTTTGAATCTTTTACTCATATTGCTTATTCATTTACTTAAAGTTTTGAATTTATGTACAAGTCTGCCTAAGTAAGAAGTATTAATCTGTACACTTCTTTTTAGTATTTGGTAACACAAGTATACTGCTTGGTGTTTATGTATTGAGATATGTAAGTAGGGAACTTGCTGAAAGGATACAAGTTTGTTGGTAAGCTTTGAAAACCAATAAGTTGTAAAAAATTTTGGTTAGCTTGGAAAATCAGTAAGTTGGTTGGTGAGCTTGTGGGAAAACCAATATGTATTTGATCAGGTTGATCAAGGTGTTAGTAGAACCTAAGATCAGTAGAGGAAACTGACTTAGAGAAGTGAAGTAAGAACCTAGGAAGGGCCGAACTACTATAAAATTCTTGTGTTGTGCATTATGCAATCTATTCTACTTATTCATTCAGCATTCAGCATTTTGATCATTTGATTTGGCCAAATGTTCTCCCCCCACCCCCCCTCCCCCCCACTTGAGCTACCATTGTGTAAGGGACCAACAATTTATTTTTCTTTTTATACATCATGAAAATACATTAAAAATGATTATATAACTACTTTATGCACAATACACCATTCATTCTTCTACATAATTATGACATAATTACACCTTAAATTTTGCCCCAATTAACTTAAAACCAAGTCATATACTATGCATATATACCTATGACTTATAAAACTTATTGAATCCATAGGAAATGCATATACAATTAAGTCCTTTCATTGCAACATCACATTTCCCCACTTCAATTCATCGCCATATATAATTAGCAAGAAATAATTGCAATGTATTTACATGCATAGTTATCTAAAATTAACACCTTGGGTGTTACAGTGAGCAGCATTGAATATAGAAGATTGTTCTAAATTTCTCCCATTGGAATGCATTGCTTTTGATTGGTCTTAAATAGTTGGAAAGTCTACAACCTCTTTCTTGGCAGAGAAGAAGATAAGCTATTGTCAAAATATTCTTCTTCTAGTTTGACTTGTCATAGCTTGAAAGCCTATAGCGTCATTTATTGTAAAAAATGGTGACTGATCGATTCTGCATACCGAAAGCATGAGCACAGATGTCATTTTGCTGCTATGGATTAATTACATATCAATTAATTTTTGATAAAGGCATGACATTTAATTTTATGCATTCTTCCGGAGTCAATCTCAGACAATTTTTCTTAAAACTTCTTCTCATAATATTTTTTTGAAGTTAATATCAGATGAGACAAAGTCGCACTTGGATTGGATGAAGATTTCTTTAGTTTTTCATCTTCTCTCATTCAAACAAAGTTAGATGATCTCTTCTTGTTCTGCATTTGTCTGAAGTTAATATTGGACAAATTCCATCTTTAGCTTTCATCAATCAAACAAAGTTCCTTCTCATTGTTCACATTTGTCTAGGCTTCTGGTGATTCAGACAAAGTTCATTTTTACTTCTCATCTTCTTTTAGTCGAGCAAAGTCTTCTCATTTTATGATAATTAGACAAAGTTTCTCTATCATTCATCTTTCTTTGAGTTCCTAGCGAGGCTGTTTCTTCTGCTTAGTCTCGGCCAAACTTTGGCTTAGTCATTTTGGATTACCTAAAGTTATATCAACGTTTTCTACTCCTTGACCTTGGCTTCGTCTTGAGTTTGCTTCTGTCTTTGCTTTGCATTTTTCTATGAGAATCTCTCTAGATTGAATCAAATTTTGAACAAAGTAAACTCCCTGTAGCACATTTTGAAACCTTTGTTTTCTTTTTCCTTTTCTTTTGAAATGTGATCTTCAATTTAACTCTTCTGAAAGGAAGAAGATGATTGGGTTACATGGTTGCGATCCCATACTTGGGATTTTCTGCACTTACTATATTGTTAGCCTTGAAATTTATCATTGTATCATAATGTATTTCTCCACATATAATTTGCACATAATGTGAAGCGAGGATAACAGACATCTTCATTCAAGCACATAATATTATAAATCTATGAAGCATAGTGAGAACATATGTTCCAAAATATAATAAGCAAGATTGAATGCATCATGAATATATGCTTGTATAATTTAAAATTATGTAAGCATGCATACATTCCAAGAATAATTATTCACAATTCAAGCTTTCTTAACACATTTACCATTAGCATAAATTTCATATTATAACAAGTCTTGCTGTCATAAAAATCATGCATAACAATTCTAACAAACCTCTCCTCTATCGAAAAACTCTATAGACGATTGTAGCCTTTGAAGAACTCTATAAGTCTTGCCTCTATAGAACATGGTCTTTACACTTTGTAGAGTCTCTATAGAACTTTAAATGTCGTGACTTAAAGCACCCAACAAGGCAGCAAGTGCTACAAACCTCTATAACCTTAGGCTCTCCTCTATAGCTCTCCTTTGTCGGTCCAAGACTTCAAAATATTGTTCCAGTGGTCCCAACAAACCTATTTAGCCGTTCTTGTATCCTCTATAAGTTTTCTCTGTCGCGTGAAATCTTATTAAAACTTCATTAGCTTAAGTTTAAGTCATTTACAAGTTTTATTCTCATCAAAACTAGACACCTAGTCTCAACATTCTCCTCCTTTTTTATGATGATAAAACTGGATGACTTTTGACAGTAAAAGGCATGTTAATGAACTAAGTAAACTCCCCTATTTATCTTATTCAATAAGCCTTTAGAAGCTTATTTCATTTCTGCTCATATGCTCAGATAGTCCACATTTTCCACCACAAAAACTTTAAAAAGTTTAGTTCTCCCCCTCTTCATATCATTTTCCATCAAATCAAAAACAAGTCATAACATTCTCCCTCTTTTGTTATAATAAAAAAGGTCTAGGGGTGATGGATTTAAGATTTTAACTTTTGAAATGAGGTTTTGAACTTTTGCTCCTCCTAAAATACATATTTGAAAACTTTATTTCTTGTATTCAAACCGAAGTCATCTAGCTTATATGTTTTTCATTATAGTCTAAGCATTAATGATTGATCTTAAAGCTCTTTTTATATAACCATATGTAAGATGATTCTCTTATGAGAGATAAAGTTATGAAGGCTAAAGTAAAAGAAATGCGAAGTTTAAGATTAGAATTATAATATCTTTACTCACTTAGCTTTCGGTTCACTCAAACTAAATAATGTTTGTTGTTATTCCACAGTCAAGGAGCCTGTTTTTATGGCTCTACTTGGAAGGCAGTTATATAATAATACATGTTTTCTTCTTCCTTTTTATTATCTTCTTCTTCTTTTTTACAGTTACAATATTCTGCTAAATTTACACTTCTCTTTTTCTTCTTCTTCAACCAATTTCTAATTTTCCTATAGAGGGTTTTTATGAACTCTTCATTCTCCTTTCCCCCCTCACTATATGAAGATTCTGCACTTACAAATCTATAAACCATCTTCATCTTTTTTTTTCCTTTTCGTTCTTCCAAACTTTATAGGTCATTAATGACCCTCCACCATTTCTTCAACGGAGATCTTATTCAAGTCTTTGGCCTCTTCAATTACTATAACTTTTGGTATTCAATCTATCGGAAGAGACCTTAATATCTTTTAGACTTGCTGAGTATTAGAAATCTCTTAGCCTAAACTTCTTAGGCTACTAGTGAGTCTTAAAAATCTAAAAAATATTTCAAAAATAGACTCATCCTTAAGCATGTATAACATTTTATACTCATGGATAAGCAAATTGATTTTAGTTTCCTATACTTAGCTTATTCCCGCATTAACTGCTTGCAGATGGTTCCAAATTTCATTAGTAGTTTTACATGAGGATATGTTTTCAAATTCAGAAGGAGAGAGAACATAGTATAGAACATTCTTAGCTTTAACATTTAATTTAACTCCTCTAATGTCCTTGTTAGTCTACTTACTCTCCTCTAAGGTGGAGAGCATCATTCCATCCTCTACAATCTTTCACAACTTATAATGATTGGTAATGAAAAAGCTTTTCATTTGCATCTTCTAATAGTTATAGCTCCCCATCAAAATATGAAGGTTTAATGGTCGATTCACCCTCCCTGATTTCACCAAAACTGTTTGTCATACGAGATCACACTGAGGTAGAGATTAAAATATTTAAATCCTAATTTTAGTGCCTTGGTCTAATACCAATTGTTGAGATATAGTTTAATGCTAATTGTAAGGTCCCAAAATAGGGTGTATGGAAAATATGAAACCAAGCAAGATTGGGAATCAAATGGTTGTGCATGTGCAGAAAAAGAATGGCATTGAAAGTAAATAAGCACACATGGCAATAAGCACCTGAGGATTATAGTGGTTTGGGCCCTCTTAACATCTACTCCACTTCTCTAAAGTATCCCCATCCTTGGGTTCCAATATCCATTAGTGGAATCACACCTCCTTTGGTATTCAAAGATTACCAATAACTCTTACACCACTTTTCTCTGAGTTTACTAGAAACTCTGTACTATTAGTTTTTCTAAGCTTACTCACAAACTCTTTACACCACTCCCTTGCAAGGATTCCCTTCCTTATAGTAGATGACCTAAAAACCTAAAATAAAAGTTGTACAAAAGTAATGCCTCTTGCTAGACTTAGTTATACACAAATTAAGCTTAAATGTGAAGAATAAACAATAACATTAGGGTGTTTCAAACTCCTCCTAAGATTGACTTGATGTAGCTTTAAGTACTTTAATTGTTGGAGTGCCTTGGAGTGAATGCATTTGAAGACTTAATTGGGTTCCTTCCGAATCATATGTGTTTAGCTCTTAGAACTTTTACGAATCTTCCTCCTCTTCAGTGAAACTTTTATTTATAAGTTTTAGAGCTTTTGAGCTTTTGGAAGAGGACCATTTGAAATCTAGGTATTATGAAATGTCACATAAGTTCTCCAACCATTACAACATAGACCTCTGTAGACATAACCTCTCTTGTATCAAAAACTTTTGTTGATGATCGTGGCCTCTAAAGAACTTTATAAGTATCCTCTATCCACACCTCTATAGAATACGGTCTTTATAGAAAGCTCTATAAAACTTTATGGAGTCTTTGCAGACCTCTAGACATCATGACTTGGAGCACACAATAAGGTAACGAGTGCTACAGACCTCTATAGCCTTGAGCTATCCTATGTAGCTCTCGTCTATCAATTCAAGACTTTAGAGCATTGTTTTAGTGGCCACAACAAACCTATTTAGCCATTCTCGTCTCCTTTATATGTCTCCTCTAGCACTCAAAATCTTATCAAAAATTTTTTACCTTAAGTTCAAGTCATTTACAAATTTTGTTGTCATCAAACTACATACGTAGTCTCAACACAGATGATGAAGAAGAAGAATTGATGAATTTTATAAAGAAAACAAAGTTAGGAAGTCAAAACAAGGATAGTTCATAATTAAAGCAAAAGATGGATGAAGGAGAAACTCAAGCTAAATATCAAAATGAACCAATCATATAAAAGGTAAATACAAAAGTTAATGATTCCTTACCTAGAGATGAGGTTCTTGCATGCTTATCCTAAAATC
Source organism: Pouteria campechiana (assembly GCA_036873735.1). Taxonomy (NCBI): domain Eukaryota; kingdom Viridiplantae; phylum Streptophyta; class Magnoliopsida; order Ericales; family Sapotaceae; genus Pouteria; species Pouteria campechiana. The sequence continues at coordinate 1,891 of JAYJMB010006509.1, read as the reverse complement.
CAAGTAATTAATGATGTATATGATAAAGTTATGACTAAATATTTTTATCAGCAAGTATATAGTAGTTTTGCCTTTATCTCATAATTAGAGCCAACATACATAAACGAGGCTGTGAAAGACAAAAATTAGGTTATACCTATGTAAGAGGAGTTTGATCAGTTTTAAGAGGAGTTTGATCAGTTTTAACGAAATGAAGTGTAGAATTTAGTTCCAAGACCAAACCATTAGTCTATCAATAGCATAAAATGGGTCTTTAGGAATAAATTAGATGAATCAAAAATTATAATAAGAAATAAGGAAAGATTTGTAGCAAAGAGATACTACCAAGAAAAAAGAATTGATTTTGAAGAATTATATGCCCCCATTATCAGGATTGAATATATTAGAATGCTCTTGCATTTGCATCCTATGTGAATTTCATGCTTTTCCAAATGGATATTAAAAGTGCATTTTTGAATGGGTTCATTAATGAAGAAGTGTATCTTAAACAACCTCCTAAGTTTGAAAATCCACATAGTCCACACCATGTCTTCAAACTTAAAAAACCACTCTATGGTTTGAAACAAGCCCCTAGAGCATGTTATAAGAGATTTAGCGAATTTTTAATTAGAAAATGGTTTTTAAAGGGGTAAAGTAGAGCTAAATTATTTATAAGCACAACATTAAAGACATCCTAATAATACAAATTTATCTTGATTCTCTTGTGTGTTTGTCTGTGTTTTTGGATGATTCTCATGTGTTTTTGTCTTGTAAATTATTTGTTGAAACTAATCTATAGAATGATCGCTATTCTATCCAGCGTCAGTTGGTATCAGAGCTTCAACATCTTCCTAGGTAAGATTTTATCAATTTTCATGGCTAGTGGTCGTGGTTGTTATGGACAGGTTCCAAATGAGGAAGTCCCACACCATGACCGTAACATTTAGGATGTGATAATTGAGGATTTATACAGGTAAGTCACAAAGTTAACCCAGCATCTAATGACACAGGATTTTGATGATTGTGAGGTGGAAGATCACGATTCTAATTCCAATTTCAAAAACTCGTTTCACAATTGTGCTCAATTCTGAGAGCACCATGGTCAAGAAGATCATCATGGAGACCTCGATTTTAGAGTGGATCTGCCTGAGTTTTCTTATACGTTACAGGCCAAAGGATTCATTGATTAGTTGAACGAAGTGAAGCGTATTTTTTAATATAAGGAAGTCCCTGATTGTGTCAAAATGAAACTGGTCATTATTAAACTCAAAGGCAGAGCCTCTGCATGGTGGGAGTAGTTGAGGTGATTAAGAGACAACCAGGTCAAGACTAAGACCACGGATTAAGAGAGAATGAAGAAGGAGATGAAAGGTCACTTCCTTATTTCAGCTACAATCAAACCTTGTTTCATGACTCATTTGTTGAGGCAAGGCATGAGATCAATTAATGATTACACAGAAGAGTTCTATCAATTGATAGCTTGTAATGATTTATCTAAGATAGAAGAGCAGATGCTGGCATGATATTTGGGGGGATTATGATAACCCTTGCAGGATGTCCTTAGCCTTCACTTGTTGTGGACCATTTCTAAAGCATACCAGCGTACACTTGTTGTGGAAAAACAGCAAAACAGGATGCCAATGATCAAAAGCAATCAAAGCAGTCAGCCAGTTTGCGCTCAAGAATCCCGATCTGCCCTGCAATCACCGCAAGGTACTTCTAACTCAAATATTAAATGTTTCAGATGTGGTGAACAAGGACATAGAGTGATTGAGTGCAGGAAGTCTGCTAGTTAGAAGGGTAAAAATCTCCTAATTAAGGAAGATGTGGTAGACAAAACTAAGGAGATTGGAGAGCTTGTGTATGATAATCATGAAGATGGAGATGTGCTAAATGGAGATGGTTATGAGAC
>JAYJMB010006508.1:0-10991 GCA_036873735.1 Pouteria campechiana | reverse complement strand
AGCCCTTTTGAGAGAGCTTTTGTATTGTCATTCATTCTTGCAATGTACTCTTGATAGTGCATTATGATTCTTTCTAGTGGAGCCTTCTTGTGTTCTTTAGGAGGTGGAATTTGAGGGTTCCTCTTTGTTTGGAGGTGGATGGCTGAGATGAAGGTTTTATTTTTGGTTTTGGGGTTGGTTTTGGCTTTGGGACAACCTTGGGTTTAGGAACTGCAGGTGATTTTTTGGTTTCTATTTTGGGAGAAAATTTTTGAAATGCCGCTAGTGCAAGCTGAATTGTTTTTAGTCTGTGTTGAAGAGAAGGATCTTTCATTTAAGGATAAGGAAGAGGCAAATTGTCAACAATTACCCCAAGATTGGCATTGTTGTAGAATGAAGTTTTTTCCAGAGTCATAATGAAGAGTTGATTAGGACCAGTGGGAGATGGAAACACTTTTCTGCTAGGTTTGAAGTTGGAAGCATTTGGAGTGACTCAGAATACTCCTACAAAATTGACTCCTTATCTAGAATAGTAATGGTGTGGTTTTCTAGAGTCAAAGGAGGATTTAGAAGAAGGAGAATCCTATGAAGAAGGTTAGGATCCTCAAGTTCTAGAAATGGTAATTCTTGTTTGGGAATAAAAATGTTTTGAGAAGCAAACATTTTGACAACTTCAAGATTGAGTTTTGATCTAGCTTTGAACTTTGAAAAAGTCACATGATTGGATTAGATAGATGAAGAATAACATTAGGATTATCATTAATAGGTTTGCTTTGAGGTGGCTTTTATGGTGGAGGAGGATACATGCAGTGTGGAGGAGGTCTAAAGTTTGGTGGATGGTTAAGAGGATTGTCCCACTCGGGTAGAATGTCTTCAATTTTGTCAGGTATTATATCTCCTGATCTGATGAATTTCATCAATATTGGAATTACAGAGTCAGGATGGAATCTAGATATAATACTCATTTGAGGGAGTGTGAGTATTATTTCTCGAGATTGGAATTGATGGTGGTGGTGATGGTGGAGAAGTTTGTGCTTGTGAAAGGGGAATGTAAGGGATGATAGAAGTCAAGTTGGAAGGTAACTCATGGGCTCAGCAACTTCTTGAATAACAGAAAGCGATGATGAATGAGGAGGTGAAGGTGAAGACATTACTATTATTGATGAGCCGGGTCTTGATGGAGAGAAATGGTGTGGAGGTGATGGAAAGTGAGTTGGAGGAGGAGTGAAATGAGTTTAAGGTGAAGTGAAGTGGAAATGGTGGGTTTGACCTTGAAATTATTCTGCTAGGGCTTAAAGAGAATCAAGTCTCTGATCAAGCCTATCAAGCCTCTGATCAATCCTATCAGCTCTAAGAATCATGGAAGACATGGTAGTTGAAATAACATGATTTCTTTCATTAATTTGAAGAGATAAGGTTTGCATGAAGTGTTCTATTGTGGTTATTCTGTCTTCTAGACCCTTTGACATAGGCTGGGATGTGGGAATAGATGAGGTGGATGGTTGATGAGTGTGAGTAGGTCTGATAGTTGAGGGTGTGTTGATGCTGTTTCTTTATATATATTCTCTCTCAAAATTTCTTCTATTATTTCTTCAACATTAATCCTTCATTTCTCAGCATCTTATATTTTCACAGCTTCTGTTTGTTCTTTTCTGCTAGAGAATTCTTTTCTTTCTACTAGTAAATTGATAAAATCTTATCTTTCATTTCTTTCTTCTTCATCATTAGAGGGGGTTTCCTATCTTGGTTCAGTGGCCTGTTCTATAGCATCTCTCTTTTCTGGACTTTCTTCAGGTCTAGATCTTTTCATGTGAGTTACTCTTCTTGGTCTTTTAGAGATCTAGCCTTGTTCAGTTTGTGTAAAGCCCATTCTTATCATTGCTTTTTCATTCAGTTTGTCTATACTTGTAGGAAGCTCTTCATTCTCATTAGAGAGATCTACTCTTGCTTCCTTGATCAGCTTGGTCAAGGCCCTTCCGAATGGTAGAGGAAACATTGTGGTACCTTTGATCAAGTGAATATGCTCTATCATCAGTTTGGCTAAGTCTAACTTTCTTCTATTCTTCAATGCTCACATGATTTTGGCAATTTTTTCAGAGATATCTATTGTTGCTACTCTTCTTGGATTTACATTGTTCATGACTATAAGAAACGCTAGCCTCAGATTTGCATTCAAATGACTAACATGCAAGGAGTTTTCCTTCTCATTTATCTCAATGTTTGCCAAGTTAGAGAATATTGTTGCTCTTGAAGGCCATTCAATTTCCTCTACTTCATTAGGGAGATGGAAGCAATTCCTTATACTCTCTATGGATAGTTCAATTTCTATTTCTTCTATCCACAATTTGTTTGTTCTTGTGTTGAGGTTACAGATCAGTGCCCTTACTAATCTTATATTCATGCTATCTCTGTAACTCAGATAACTATTCCAACCTTGGTGGCTTAACCATTCAAATACTTCAAAATTCATGCTAAAGACTCCAAAATTAAATATTTTTCCTTTGATTATCCTCTTATCCTCCTATCTCTCAATGAATCTAGAATAGTCAGATAAACTGTTTAGAAATATTACCTCAAGAGTATCTGTTTGTTTTCTTGCCTTCTTCGTAGATCCTTTCTGTTGAGAGTCTCCTCTTTCTATCCTCTTGCTTTCTACTCCTTTGGTTCTTACCATTTTGATAGAGAGCTCTAGGGTTTTTGGAAGGAAAATGAAGTTTCTGGGAGAGTAGTAGGAGAAGGCAGGAAGTTGAATCATAAGTGTTGTGAATTAGATTTAAAAGAAGGGGGAAGATGGACCGTCTTCTCTGAATGAGGGATTCAGGGAGTTCAGAGAAGAGGGGTTTAGGTTTTCAGAGAAGTTTCGAATGAATTTTATGCTTTCGGATCGGTTTTATAAAGGTCTCTGAAATATTATTGTGTTTAGGCTTTGGATACTCTGAAAGAGGTCCTTCGGAGAAGATTATTTGAATTGGAGGTCTTGGATATTCCAAAGCATTGCTTCGAAGGAGTTTACTAATCTTTGGATACTTTTATTTAGTCCTTCAAAGATTTTTATCGAGCTTCAAAGACTTTTGTTTACCCCTTCGAAGATTCCAAAGTCCAAAATCTGACTTAACTCTAAAACTTGTAAATTGGATTATAGTTTTTAGTATACACATTAATTATCCTTTTGACCCGCTAATGCATGTTTAATTATATATCATTACAAAGATAGATAATTAAGTATGCATCAATCTATTTTTCATTTTATGTGTTGCGTAGATAGAGTCTTAACCATAGTTTTAGAAAATAAACATGGCATCATCAAGGTTTTCAACAAATCAAGTTCAGGATGAAAGAGAGAATGATCAGTCTGAGGAGTCCATTCAAGTTCATTTTCTTAAGAAGCATATAAAACAGTTAAAAGAGGAATTGTTTTATGAAAGATGATCCAAACCTAATGTTGATCGTCTTCTAACAAAAAGATTTGTAGCATATGAGAAGGTCATGGATAGCATGAAGAAGCTTGAAGAAGAATTGGAAGAGGCTAATTAGTGTATTGAGGAGTTGGAGGCTATCATAGATGTTCTTACTGATTAGTAAAAAAATGTTTTTAATAATGATGTTATTATGAATACTTTGTTTAATAAATTATGCATTTTATGCACTTAGATCTAGAATGCCTAATTCTCTTCTTATCATGTTGAAACTTTCTTCTAGTAATGGTTTTGTGAAGATGTCTGCTAGTTGATTTTCTGTTGAGACAATTTCTAAGCTAATGTCATGATTTTAAACATGGTTCATAATGAAATAATGCCTAATTTCTATATGTTTAGTTCTAGAATGTAGAACTAGATTCTTGGTCAGATTTATAGCACTAGTGTTATCATATCTAATAGGAATATCAACAAAGTTAAGCCCAAAGTCTTTTAGTTGTTGTTTCATCCATAGGATCTATGCACAACAACTACCTGCTACTACATATTCAGCCTCAGTAGTTGTTAATGCAACTGATGTTTGGTTCTTAGAAAACCATGAGATAATCATGCTTCCTAGAAGTTGGTAAGATCCTGAGGTGCTCTTTCTATGTACTTTATAACCAGCAAAATTTGCATCTGAGTAACCTATTAAATTAAAATCTAAACCTTTTGGATACCATAATCTAAGATTAGGTATATCTAAAATATATCTAAATATTCTTTTTACAGTAATATGATGTTACTCTTTTGGTTCTAATTGGAATCTACCACACAAACATATACTAAACATTATGTCAGGTCTACTAGCAGTCAAATATAGCAGGGAACCTATCATGCTTCTATAAAGTTTTTAACAAATAGACTTACCTCTTTCATCTTTGTCCATTTTTATTGATGTGCTCATTGGCATCCCATACCTTTTTTCATCTTCAATGTTGAATTTCTTTAGCAGTTCTTTTGTGTATTTTGCTTGGTGAATGAAGATTCATTCTTTCATCTGCTTAATTTGCAGTCCTACGAAGAAGTCGAGTTCACCCATTAAGCGCATTTCAAATTTTTCCTGCATTGTCTTGGAAAAATCCCAGTGATGGATGGTCCATTATATGTTTCTTCTTCATCCATCTATATTTCTGATTGAGCGGGTTCCCCTTCTTTGTCTTGTATTTTCATTTTCTCAACTAAAGTTATTAGATCACCTGTCTCATCATCAAAATCACTTGTCCTCCTAGAGGAATTAGAATTTTCATCAAATTTTATATGAATAGATTCCTCTATAGTCTACTTTTCAGATTGTAGACTCTAAATGCTTTAATAATAATAGAATAATCAAGGAAGATGCCTGCATTAGATTTGTTTTCAATTTGCCTTGATTTTCTTTACCATTATTAAGAATAAAACATTTACAACCAAAAGTATGAAAATATGAAATATTTAGTTTCTTGCCATAGTATAATTCAAATAGAGTTTTGTTGAGTATCAATCTAGCAAAGATTCTGTCAATAATATAACATGCTGTGTTCATTACTTCAGCCCAAAAAATATTGTGGATGGTTATATTCACTTTACATTATCCTTTCCATCTCTTGCAAGGATCTATTTTTCCTTTCAGTTATTATATATTGTTGGGGTATTCTTGGTGTAGAGAATGTTTGAAGAATTCCATTATTTTCATAGAAATCAGTGAATCTATGGTTTCTAAACTCTCCGCCATGATCACTGCTTATGATAGCTATATGAGAGCTTTGTTAATTCTGGAAACGTTTGGAAAATACCTCAAAGAATGAAAAAGCTTCATCTTTGGATGTTAGAAACATTACTTAGGTAAATCTACTAAAGTCATCTACAATGACATATGTGTAATGTTTCCCTCGAAGGCTTCTTGTTCTTGTTGGACCAACTAAATCCATATGTAGCAACTGAAGAGGTTTGTGTAATAACCTGGGGCTCCAGTGCACTATTGTCCGCTTTGGCCCTAGGGACTAACACCCTTTCGACCTCACGGTTTTGTCCCAATATCGAGCCCATCATGTACACCCGCCCAAAACTGGGCATACCTTTCACAACCGAGCCCTCACACTTAACCCAGGACTCCCTCCCTCACTCCATCGATGTGGGATGCCACTCACGCCATCCACCCCTCAAGGCACCAGTGTCCACACTGGCCACACCCTAGAGACTGTTGGGAGTCGGCTCTGATACCAACTGTAACAACCCGGGGCTCCAGTGCACTATTGTCCGCTTTGGCCCTAGGGACTAACACCCCATCGACCTCACGGTTTTGTCCCAATACCAAGCCCATCATGTACACCCGCCCAAAATGGGGTACACCTTTCACAATCGAGCCCTCACACTTAACCTAGGACTCCCTCCCACACTCCATCGATGTGGGACGCCATCCACCCCTCAAGGCACTAGTGTCCACACTAGCCACACCCTAGAGACTGTTGGGAGTCAGCTCTGATACCAACTGACAACCCGGGGCTCCAGTGCACTATTGTTCGCTTTGGCCCTAGGGACTAACACCTCATCGACAGAGACTGTTGGGAGTCAGCTCTGATACCAACTGTAACAACCCGGGGCTCTAGTGCACTATTGTCCGCTTTGGCGCTAGGGACTAACACCTCATCGTAGGGTGTGGCCAGTGTGGACACTGGTGCCTTGAGGGGTGGATGGCGTGAGTGGCATCCGACATCGATGGAGTGAGGGAGGGAGTCTTGGGTTAAGTGTGAGGGCTCAGTTGTGAAAGGTGTACCCCGTTTTGGGCGGGTGTACATGATGGGCTCGGTATCGGGACAAAATCGTGAGGTCGATGGGGTGTTAGTCCCTAGGGCCAAAGCGGACAATAGTGCACTGGAGCCCCGGGTTGTTACAGTTTGGTTATGTATACTTCTTTATTTGATTTGAATAATTTTGTTACTTATTTGCCTTTCATGCAAGCATCACACAACTTTTTATCAAATTTAAGTTTTGGTAAGCCAACAACTAGATCTTTATAGTCTTTCAATCAAATTCTTGTTGGCATGTCCTAGTCTTCCATGCCACATCATGGGTTCATTTTCATTTACGATAAGACATTTGACTTGGATATCACATAAGTCCACCAAATACACATTTCCATGTCTTTTTCCAAGTACCAAAACTGAATTTGAACTATCTAATATTGAACAAGTATAAGATTTAAACACAATTTTGTAACCATTATCACATAATTGACTTACACTTAAATGATTGTGTTTTAATCCTTCTACTAATAAAACACTTAAAATTAACAATTTTACCAATTTCAACCACTCTACCTTTTCCATTATCCCCAAAGGTAACTATTCCTACATTTTTAGCTTTTAGTTTTGTGAACAGCTCCTTTTCTCCTATCATGTGTCTTGAGCAGCCACTATCAAATATACCACTTGCTATTCTCCATAGCTCTCAAACACATCTGCAGTAATACATCTAAGTTATAACTTTTCATACCCATTTAGAAATTGGTCTAGATGGGTTAGTAGCAGAATATTTTAGCATCCATTATTTTTTAGGTGCTACTACATTTACAACTTTAGCAACTGTCTTGGGAATTCAAATCATATTTTGTTTGGGTTCTGATTTTCTTTTGTGATTTTTCTTCCTTTGGGTTCCCATATCTTTCTTTGTTTTAAGTTTGAATAAGGTAGTCATTAAAGTTCTTTTAAGAGCATGATTTTCTGTTTTAATTTGCTCAAGTTCTAAATTGATATTTTGAATCAGTTTTGAGCAATGCATTTCCTTATTTTAATTTGGAGCATTCATTAATTCTTCTTTCAAGTCTCTTCTAGTTTCTTTGTGTTTAGCTTTTAATGTTTTGAAATCTAAATATAGTTCTACTAATAATTCTTCAATATCAGAAATTTTAGGTTTCGAATTTACCTCATCATTGTAGATAGCCATAAAGCTTATTCCAGTATCATATTCTTCTTAATCCTTTTCTTTGGAGCTGAGTGAGCTGAATTGAGCTTCATTTTCTTCATTTTCTTTACTCTAGCTTTCTTGCATCATGTTTTCTAGCATCTCCCATGCAGCCATTGCTTTCTTCTTCTTTCCAAATTTTCTATTATTAGAAAAATTCTTTTTATCAAAGTAAGAGTTATACATTTTCTTCTTGTCTCCTTGCTTTTTGTTTGGTTCTGGGTAGTCAAACTTCATATGACCAGGCTTGCTGCAGTTATAACAGATTGGAACTTCCTTTTTCTTGTCTTTACCTTTGAATTTCTTGGAATTGTTTCCAAATCTTTTCTTCTTGAACATATTTCTGAATCTTCTTGTTATCATAGCCATATCCTCATCATCTTTTGTGGTTGAGGCATCTTTTAAAGATTCTTCATTTTCTGATTCTGCTTGTAGAGCTATTGTTTTCTTGCCTTTGACTTCATCTAGTGCTTTTTGTTTCATCAGGACTTCATGGGTCATGAGTGATCTCATGAGTTCTTCTACTATCACCTTTCTTAGATCTTTTGCTTCTTGTATAACAGTCACTTTAGGCATCCAGTGTCTAGGTAGAGATCTCAAGATTTTCTTTACTAGCTTAGTCTCTTCATATTTTTCTCCTAAGCTCTTTAAGCTGTTGGTGATTTTCTAAAATCTTCCAAACATTTCAGAAATGCTTTCTAATTGCTTCATGGAGAAGGCTTCATATTCCTACACTAGAATATTTATTTTAGTCTCCTTTACCTAGTTTGTACCTTCACATGCTACTTTGAGTTTATCTTAGATTTCTTTAGCTAAGTCACATGCAGAAATGTTTTTAAACTTAGAGGAGGCTAAAAAAATTTTGCATTCTCATTTTCCAATACCCATAATTGGTTGCATCAAATAGACGAGGTCTAGAAGTAGGTTATCCTTCAGCAGATGTATTATGGAATATACTGGCCATTTAATTCGTTTCATTAGTTAATATACTAGTAATCAAAATTTAACTAGTGAAGCCTACTTTGATACCACTTGTTGGTCCCTTATGCAATGGTAGCTCATGAGGGGGTCAATTGACCTTTTAAAACTTTTGGCCAAATCAAATAATTATGGTGTTGAATAAATAAGTAAAACAGATTGCACAATACACAGCACAAGATTTTTATAGTGGTTCAACCCTTCCTGAGTTCCTACTCCACTTCTCTGAGTCAGTCTTCTCTACTGAACTCAGTTTTCACTAATACCTTGATCAACCTATCAAATACACGTTGGTTTTACAACAACCTCACCAACCAACTTACTAGTTTTCCAAGATAACTAGAAACTTTCACAACTTGTTAGTTTTCAAAGTTCACCAGCAAACTTACACCCTTTCAGCAAGTTCCCTACTTGCTTATCTAAAGTAAAGTGTATAGATTAATGCCTCTTACTTAGGTAGACTTGTACATAAATTCATAATTCCAATTAAATGAATAAGTAGTAAGAGTGAAAGATTTAAACTCCTTGATTGAGAAGAGATTTGAACTTTGAGAGCTTTGACTGAGTTTTATCCATTGGGGTAAAACTATTATAATAAGATTTTGAATGCTCTTTGTGTAATCAGGAATGTTCAAAATGATATTCAATTAATTTTTTTTTTGGCTTTTGAATCTCTCTTTTATAGGTTTATAGAGATTTTTCTTTTGCTAACTTTGGCAGGCATTCAAAGGTTTGAAAATATTTTCTTTTACCTTATCTTTTGTCTAATGTTTGACTTTGTTACTATCTGGTATCAGTCTGCTACTTTCGTCACTGACTTTTCCAAATGTATACTTTCGTATTAAGTGTTTCGAAGAGACTAGTGAACGGATGGTGTTTAGACTGATTTTGGATAATCTTAATTATTTTCTATATATTCTCCAAAATGATTAAAATCCTTTTTAGTTATGGCAGGTCTTTGTAAAGAGAAGTTTGGATTTTCTGAATTTTTAATGCCTTCACTCTGAAGTGTTGAAAAACATCTCTAGAGCATGACTCAAAGTTTTCTAAAGTGACTCAAAGTTCTCTAAAGCATGCCTCATATTTCTCTGAAGTGACTCAAAGTTCTCTAAAGCGTATCTATTTACTTTGAAGCTTGTCCTATTATTTCTGAAGTGTATTGTGACATCTCCAAAGCATACTTGATGCTTCCAAAGCTTTTATTGATTATCTCTAAAGCACATTGTAACATCTCCGAAGCTTTGAAAAAGAACTCCGAAGTGCGCTGTGACTACTCTGAAGTTTTTTCAATCTTCTCCAAAGCTTTTTTAGTCTTTTTTGAAGCTTTGTCAATCTTCTTTGAAGCTTTCTAATTTTCTCCGAAACACACTTGTTATTTCTCTGAAGTGTTTAATTTTACTCTAAAGCTTATTGTGAAGATTTCGACACTTTTTCAATGTTCTCCAAAGTATGTTATAATGTCTTTTAAACATTTTGTGAAGACTCTGAAGCTTTTTCAATGTTCTCCAAAGCATCCAGGAACATCTCCAAAGCATTTCCGAACATCTTCGAAGTTTGTTATAATTGCTCCGAAGCATTTTAGACCACTCCGAAGCGTGTTCGAAAAGACTTCGAAGTTACTCCTGTTTTCTCTGAAGCGTGTCTTTAATATTTCACAATTTTTGTTTTATTGATTTAGGTATATATGCAATTCATATACCTATTTTTAATGATCATTTCTTTGTTTTTTCCTTTTATCATCAATATTTCTGCAACATTCTTGAAAATAAATTTTTAGTACCGTAATGTTTCACTTATATTTTTGTCCATCATCAAAACACACATGAAGAATGTTTGTCATCAAAATCAAGCTAATAATATACTCAATAGTTGTTCGACATACACCTTTTCATTTATGAATCCATTTAAGAATGCGCTTTTGACATTCATCTAATACAGCTTAAAATCCATAAAAGATACAAAAGCCAATAGCATTCTAATGGCTTCTATCCTAGAAATGGGGACATATGACTCTAAAAAATCAATTCCGTCTTCTTAATAGTACCCCTTTGCTACTAATTTTGCCTTATTTCTTACTATTATTCTAGATTCATCCAATTTGTTCTTAAAGACACATTTAGTTTCTATAATAGATTGATGGTCTGATCTTGGAACAAGTTTCCATACATTATTTCTTTTGAATTGGTCCAACTGTTCTTTTAAATATGATCTAATTTTCATCTTCTAAGGCTTATTCTATGCATATTGGCTTTAGTTTAGAAATAAAGGCAAAATTACCACATACTTGGTGATATAAAGATCTAGTTATAATTTTATCATATATGTCATCAATTATTTGGTTTTTAGGATGAGCATGCAAGAACCTCCAATCTCTAGGAAGCGAATTGTTACCTTCATCATTTACCTCACTAGTTGATGGTTCAAATTGCTTTTCTGCTTCATCTAGCTCTGCCTTTGCTTATGGAGTTTCTTTCTTTTATCTTGTAGATTCTTCTTCTCCATAGTTGTTATGAGTTCACCTGTTTCATTATCAAAATCACTAACTCTCTGTTGGGCCATCGAAAATCAAAGGGAGCCATCTAGCTGTAGCCGAGCAGCTGTCCGACCGATTGATGACACCTGCAGCGCAGGCAGGGA
>JAYJMB010006507.1:0-10991 GCA_036873735.1 Pouteria campechiana | reverse complement strand
ATAGCCCTACAAATCAAACAAATCAAAATGCTTAAGTTAGCATATGCAAATTAATACGGCAAGAGAGAGAGAGAGAGGGAGGGAGGGAGAGAGAGAAACACCTATAAAGGGAGTAAGTAGCTTAGAGGAAATGCTGGGAGGCAAAGAAGAACCTTCTGCCTCAGTGTTAGAGCTTCCAAACTTGTAACCCATATCTCCAACAATCGGTCCCAAATCAAGATGAGTAGGAATTTAAAGAGGCCCCAAAGGGAGGGCCTTAGAATCACCTAACCCAATATCCAATGGGTGGACCAGAATGGCCCAACTCAACACCTAGAGGGAGGGACCAAGATGGGTCTAACCCAATTAATGAAAGTAAAATAGGCTCCAACTTCGAATGAGCTAGACCTTGAGATTGAGAGGAAGAATCAGACTTAGGCCGCTCAATGCGAGACTCGCATACGTTAGTGAAAGGCCTGGAGGAAGGAGGAAGAAGCAAGTTCCTCCCTTGATGGACCACCTTCGGAAATTGGAAATTGGTGTGACAGCTTCTACAAGGAAGCTAAAGGAGGAAGCTATCTCGAAAGTTATGACACTAATAACTGGTAATGCTAGAAAATGGTAACACTAACATTATGATTGTGACTAGAAGTGTAAATGGGAAAGTTATGGTGCTAATCCAGAGTCAGTAACCCACTCATTGAGAGCCGGTAGCTCGCTCACTAGGAGACAAGTATACGGAAAGCAGGAATGTTGCAATATACCAGAGTATAACTAATTAGCTTCAGCAGAAAGTGCAAGGTAACATTCAAAACAAAACGTAGAACTAGGATACAAATTGGGTCGGTTTATACCGGGTCGCAGTGGTCCCAACCCTAACTCTATATATAAAAAATTTTACCCAATCCTACATATATGGCAGGTTGGTTTGTCTTTGTCTCAACCTTAAACTTATCTTTCATCATGCAGGTTGAATTTTGGTTAAGTTCAGGCCAATAATTTGAGTTGACAACATGATATCTTCTATAGTTTTTAAATCTAACATAATCCTGACTAAACTAAATTTATATTAATATTTGACAATACTATACATATAATATAATGTAATATAAAGTAAAATATTTGAATGGCCATGATTTAATGTCAACGTAATTGGAGTTTTTACCTAATATAGCAATCCTAATTTTGCCATCTATTAATCTCAAAACGATTTCAGCAGGGAACGAACATGAACATTTAATTGCATTCTTTGTGTTAATTTGCATGCCCATGGGTTATCTAGACCGTTCATCTAGTGGACCTGAATTAAGTTTTTAATGGAAGCTCATCAGCAGTCTAGAAGATTAAAAAAAAATAGTATTGCCTCGTGCAATGTAAAGTTTCAAACAAACTAATAAGAAATCTATCTTTCAGGAATCTACAATGTAAACAAAAGAATTTCATATTCAAAATAACTTGAGTGGTTTCATGTCATTAACCAATCAATGCATAATTGGCCTTACATGATGTATCACACGAATAGCTTTGTTTTATAGGGCATGTAAAACTTGTAAAAGGAACATTATCTTCCTCCATTGGAATGTGCCAATGAAAAAAATCTGAAAAGAAAATTTTTCTTTGTTTATTTTCAATCTACATAACGGGCAATTATTCCTTAGTTGGAACCACTTAGCAAAGCAAAATGTGCAAAAAAAATGGGAACAAGGTAGGCATGCTATAAAATTATTATCCATGCATAATTTCCCCATGCATATCAAACACTCCAGTTCTGGAAACTTCTCAGACAAAAGATACATAGTCTCCATCTCAACCAAATATCTTGACCCATCTATTTCAAAAGAGACAGTGCACATAGGAAGAGATCATACAACTTCGTGGATGTCCAATGATGCCCACATGTACCTGACTGACTCCTTGTCCAATTATCTGATTTCTTTTTTTATATATTTATTATTAGGGCGGGTTAGGTCAATTTTTTAACCACCTCGACCCATCTCAACCTAGATTTTTTATTTGGGTTAGAATTTTCAAATCGACTTACCTCTCAAACCAAAAAGGCTGTCCTAATCTAGTACAAAATGGGGTCGAGTTAAGCATGGGTTCGGGTCAACACACTCCAATTTGCACTACTACATAGAATCACACTAAAAATCTAAAAGTTATAAAGAAGTTTTATTAATGATAGAATGCTGACATAGCAAGAAGGAAATTAAGGTAGAGCATCAATCATGGCCTTCAACTCCACCACCTAACATCTCTTCTCTACAAGCTTCTCCTTTAGAACCTTCACCTAGTCTAAAGAGTTCTAATGATTGATAGCACACATCATGAAATGATGGTCAACTATGTAGAGGGTGCCCCTACCCAAACTAAGCTCATATTTTAGACTTTCAATTTCCTGTTGCATTCATCTAACTTTTGTATCGGAAGTCTTGAGATCCATCTTGAAGGTTACAATGGATTATACTTTAGATGAATATTTATAAGAGAATGAAAGAAAAATACTAAGAGGAAAAATATTTGATGAAGACCTAAGAAGGAGAATTTGGACAAAAACTCAATATTGCATTAATTGAAACATGCACCTTCGAATCCTATTTGAGGACTGATTCTTGATAAGAAAGTAATGATTCATGAAATCCAAAGTGATACTATAATGACAAATGAAGCCCCATTAATTTAGAAAGAACTGTCGACAGGTTCCACCATGTCTCTTTTTTATGGAGACTAGAGTTAGAAAACCCAAGCATGGTCAATCAAAATTGAGGACACATGGGCACATAGACATGAATGCCACATCGGAATCCTCTTATGCAAAGATACAAAATCCTCTGGCCTAAAATCTTGCTTAAAAATAGGAGAAAGATCTTGTGTAACTTTATGTATATTATGAAAAGTAGGGAGTCAAGTCTCCTAAAGATCTCCAAAATTCTAAAGATATGCTATGACAAGAACCTCCTAAGATTTAAATTCTTCTCACATACTATAACACGTTATATGCCTCCTAACCCAAGCTCAACTATAAATATATTGGTATATACAAGCTAAAGATTGAGCTCTTTACTACTTTCACATTCTCTAAAATTATATATTGACTTGAGCATTGGAGTATCTATGCGAGGACTTCCCCTGATATCCTCTAACATTTTTTTCTATTTTGGTAAGAAGAAAGCTCAAATCTTTCTATAACGAGACAAAAAATCAGAATAAAAAATGGAAAATGATTATTTGAATGAATGAAAATAATTTTTGTTTATGATGTTATCAAATAATTACACTTGTTGTGTACATAAAAAAATTATATGTTCACATATCAAACAACAAGTGGTCCTAATTATATCATTAGGAAGGAAGAAAATCTTTGATTAAAAGGAAATGTACAATGCATTTAGATACTAAAAACTAAAACACACTCTCCTTAGAGTGGGTATGTTGTCTTTTGGATATCTGAGCATATTGCGATGGCTTGAAATTTTGTAGATCACCTCAAGCTAGTGAGAAGAGAGCATTACATGGATCTACACTAGATTACTAGGTATTAGGTTAACCTAAAAAATAGATATTTTATCTTATTGGTTTTTCCCAGAAGGAATCAAGACCAAGTGATCTCTTTTTTTTTTTAGAGTTGAAAGAGACCAAGAAGAAACATGTAATTTAGGATTGCTCGACTCTCTTTATGATCATAGGAAGCCTTGGAAGGATGAGTGACTTTGATTGAGTAATAATAGGATTTCACTTGATAAGTCATGACTCAGTGACTTAGTGGTTCATCTATCTCATATTCCCAAGAGAAGCTTAGAAAAAATGAAACTTGGTAGATTAGGCATTTGGACTCAATGAGTTACAACTTAGTGACACAGTTAGGGTCAGCTCTCTTAATTAACCATGAGAAGCTTAAAAAAAGCTAGATTGGTTTAATTTGACAGTCATGCTTGGATGACTTAGCGAGGGCTCAGCTCTCTAATTTGTCAATGAGAAATTTAGGAAAATAGGACCAAGGTGATTGGAGTTGACTTAGTGAGTCACTCTTGGATAACTCAATTAGTGCTCAGCTCTCTCATTTGTCTATGAGAAGCTTAAGAAAAGCAGGACTAAGTTGACTAGGTTTAACTTAATGAGTCACTCTTAAATGACTTAGGGAGTGTTCAACTCTCTCATTTACCCATGAGAAGCTTAGGAAAAGAAAAACTAGGTAGACTAGATTTGGTTAACTGGAGTGGTTTTGCTAGGTTTAACTTAGCGAGTCAACACTCAATGACTTGATTGGTCACAATTCAATGACTTGGCGACTAAGTCTTAGACTTAGATAACTGGATAATTTGGTGAGTAGGGTTTTTCAATATCTTGTTGAAAATCAGAAGCGGGAAATCTCTACTATTTAGCCCATGAGAGATCATAAAGGCAGGTTACATAAATTAAGCTTAATTACACTTTAGTTAATTAAGCCTAACCATGATGAGTACTAATGATAGAAATTAGTACTAATGATGGTCCCTAATTAGCTTAAGACAATTGGTAGGGTACATGGCATCATTTCTCTGATCCAGTGAGTTTTTATCCCAAGTAACTTTGTCATTCTCGAGGATTAATTAATGTTTTAATAGGCTTTAGTGTGTTTTAATTGTTCAAAATTATGTTATCCTGTTGTCTATTTTAGTTTAGTGGGGCCTACCATTACCAAAACATGGGTGGAATCCACGTGTGTGCCATGGTGAGTTATGGCAGAGTGCCCTCATCACTAAAGAGAAATTGCTAGTAGGCTAACAGCCACTGGTGTTACGAGAGACATTTGCCTCATAAAGAGTTCTCAAGCTTCTTCTCCAGAAATTCAATATTTGGAAAGAGAGGGGGTGGGGCAGGGGTGTGGGGTGGGGAGTATTTATAACTTTTGAGTCCGCTTGCACCTTTAGGGGAAATTTCAGAAATAACTCTGATAGTGCCTTCAACTTGGGAAATAACTTTGTTGGCACTTCCATGGGCAGTTTAGGAAATAACTTCAGTGGCACTTTTTGGAGTTCAGTGGCAACATTTGGAGTCCAGTGACAACATTTGATCTCAGTGGCAATGTTTGGAGTCTACTAGCAACTTTGGATCCTGTTGGCAATATTCATGAACCTGGTGGCAATGTTTTGAGTTTAGTGGCAATATTTGATCCCGATGGCAACATTTGGACTTCAGTAATGACATTTGGAGCCTAGTGTAACATTTGGGACTCCACTTGCACCATTTGGAGTCCGATGGCAACATTTGGAACTCCATTTGCACCGCTTGAAGCCTGATGGCAACATTTGAGACTTCACTTGCACCATTTTTATCCCGATGGCAACATTTGGGACTTCACTTGCACCATTTGAGTCCAGTGGCAACATTTAGGACTTCACTTGCACCATTTGAGCTTGGTGGCAACATTTGGGACATATTTTACTTACACCATTTAGAGTCAAGTGCAACATTTTGGACATCACTTGCACCATTTGAGCCTACTAGAAACATTTGAGACTTCACTTGCACCATTTGGATGAATTGAAAAGTGTGTTCTTGACTACAATATCAAAATGGGAGTGCATAAGCCCAAGACTATTTCATGGGGCCCACCATTCATGCATGTTGGGTATGTTAAGTAATTTTGTCTTTAGATATCGAAAATGATCTCATGCCCATGCATAGACTTTTTCATGCACTACATCATCCAAATATGTTTTAATTGGAATATTAACTGACATAGATTGTTAACCCACTAAATCCAATTAATTGCATGCATATTTAGGCAGATAGTTGATGGTCAAGTTTTAATTCCTCGCAAGTGCACAAGTCTAAAACAGTATAGCATGCAAGAGCAAGGGTTGATCCTATAGAGAATTGATATATTCAATTAACTCTAATTACTAAAACTAAGATAATTCTAGATCAACAACAAGAAGTGGAAACTAAGTAAATCAACTTATAAGATTAAATAAAATAACAGAAACAATGAATAATGTAAAGAAGATTTCACAAGTTGCAAATGTTTAGGGATCTGATTTCAACACTCACTAATGTCCTATGTCATTGGGATGTTGGATTCAATTCATTATCTTAGGTTCATTCTATCCAATATATGATTATTACCGTTAGGCGTCTAGATTTAAATCAAGTATTTTCACTTATACAATTATCTATGGCGTGTAGTGTAATTGAGGTAAAAAATCCATTAAGATCAAAAGAACTATAATAAACCAAATAGATTAGTTTAGTATAAATTATCTACCATAATTGATATTCATTCATTCAAGAGAGCTCTTATATGGTTTAGCATAAGGCGTGTACCATAACCATGTCTCAAATAATCAATTTAATTCATAAAATTGGTGATCAAGCAATTTAATAAATTAAGTGATTGTAATATACACAATGAATGAAATAAGATAAAATTGAATTAATTAAATAACAATATCTATTTACTCCATGAGGGCTACATCATTAGCCTAGAAAAAAAATTAGTTCATGGTAAAAATAAAAGGAACCCCCTTCATAAAACTTGACATATTGTAGAACTTGATTCTCCCTTTTCTCTTTCTCCCTTTTTTCACTTCCCTTGCAAAACTCTCTTTCAAATATTATGTACGTTCTCTCCCAATTTTATAACCCTAGAAGTATGGTTTTAGTACTCTTCGAAGCAAATTGCAACAACACTTACGCATAGAAATTAGCTTCCGAGAATAACTCAAACTTTCGCACGTTTCGGACTCTAAAATAGCTTCTAAAAATTATAATGCGACTTACACATAGAACCTCTAAACGTGCCTCTGAACTACTTTTTAAGCTTAAATTCTTCCTCTATGCATGCCTCTAAAAAATTTCAGAACATCTGAACATGTCTTTGAAAGATTCAATGCTAAGAATCTATCCTCAACCCGCAACCTCTGAAAAACTTCTGAACATCTAAAGATCAAGTTGATAAGTTTAAGATCTCATTTCAAAAGGTCTAAAGTATCCTTCCAAACATTTGATGCCTTTCAATAGGAACTGAAAATGCCTATAAAAAATCTGAAGTTTATTTCAAAAGCTCTGAAATCACTTCATATAGGAGGGCTGAAAGCCTTTAGAACATCTGACGTTTATTTCAGAGGTTTTAAAATTGCTTCATGTAGGAGTAGTTTCTGTACTCTAGCTATAACTTTTTCATCCGATATCATAATCATATGATTCGTAGTGATATCATAATCATATGATTCATAGTGAATTAGAAATTTAATTTATAGGACTACAACTTTTATGTTGAATGCTCCTCCACATTAAGCTTCGTATATGCTAAAAATTAGCTACAAATGATGCCTTTGTCATATTCAGCTCCTTTTTGATAGGTTTTGATGCATAAAATATAAATTAACTTCATTAAGTGAAATATTTAATCAAAAATTATTATAAACCAATAAAATCATGTCAACTGAGGATCCAAAATATATGAATTTAGGTATTAAAATATAATAAATTATGAGCTTTTCGTATACCCCTAAACTTAGTTTTTGATCGTCCTCGAGCAAAAATAACAACCATAACTTATGAAAAAGTTAGGATAATTTAACACCTAAGGTATTAATTTTTGGATAATGATGTATTGGAATACATTATAATTGTCTTTAGTGAAAAATTTTGCTCCATCATGTATGAGACTAAACTATTAAATTGAGAATAAAGTTATTATTTTATGAGGCCATGTCTTTGGTATGGTTTAGATTTATATAAGGGCCATTTTTGTTATATTTTGATAATATATAAAAAGAGGACTAAATATATATTTTTTAATGCTAGAATATATGAAAAATAATATGATCCAAAAATATGAGCAAAAGAAGTTGAAAAAGTGGACAAAAAATCCACAAAATTGGGGCCTAACAAAATTGGCGTCTGCAACGCACTAGATCGAGAAGGCATGGGCGGAGTCCAGTGGAGCTAGCGTCATAACACTAATCGGCACTATAAGTCAGTAAACTAACAATTTCTGTTTAGCCCATTTTGTTGTTCTTTCTCCATTCCTTTTTTCTTCTTCCCACACCTAATCTCATGTCCCTAGACCTTGTTTGGTTTGATTTTGCTAGGAAAAATCTTAGTTTAAGAGTTTAATCCATCATTTATGCCCCCAAGACTTGATTTCCAACTTGTTTGAGTGGTGAATAAAGAGAGGAATCCCGTTTTGTCAAAAACAATGGAAGATCTTGGAGATTTGGAGCTAGATTCGTATGCTAAGGCTGAAGCTGTTAAGTCTAACCCCTTTATTAAGCTTGATTTTGATAATGAATGAGATTAAATAACTTAGTATTGATGATGAACAAACAAATGAGTGAAGAATCAAGGTATTAACAAATCACTTTCTAAGTGTTGCAGTATTA
The DNA here is from genome assembly GCA_036873735.1 of Pouteria campechiana. Lineage (NCBI taxonomy): Eukaryota > Viridiplantae > Streptophyta > Magnoliopsida > Ericales > Sapotaceae > Pouteria > Pouteria campechiana. The sequence goes on along the minus strand of JAYJMB010006507.1, from coordinate 2,643 downwards.
ATATCAAAAATAGATTAAGGAAAGTAACAAAGGAATGCTCAAATAAAAAACAATTCAAAACTTGCTTAGAGACTTAGCATGAAAAGATCAAAAGTTAAAAAGAAATCAGAATTACTCATAAGTAACTAGATGCAATTCAGAACCAAATCTGAAGCATCCCAAAACTTCTTCAGAATCAAAATCAAACATTAGAAGAAATACAGAAGAAGCACAGAAGACAAGTTAATTATACAAAAGTGTGACAGAAGAAACTTAATGCTACACAAAAGTCAAATAAAACATGGATATAATACACAGAAGTATCATCAAGCTGCACAGAAGCAACGAGAAACATTGCTGCACTACTTAGAAACAAAGCAAAGAAGTTGTCACGCCACTCAAAAACAACCCAGAAGATAAGTCAAGTAATCAGAACCATGATAGAAGAACTCATCAAGTAATAAAAGTAATGTAGAAGTGAAATAGCTTAGAAGTAATGCAGAACATGTTACGATGCACAAAAATAGTGCAGAAACTGTGAATCAATGTGCAAAATCAAGTCAGAAGTACTCTCAGAGATACATTTAAATAAAGTATAAATCATGAAGACATAACAAAGCAAAACCCAAGCTTCATAAGCAACTCAGAGGCTACTCAGAAGAAAATTAGCCTACATAGAAGCAAAGCAAAATGCTGACATTGCACAAAAGCATTCTCAGAAGGCATTTTCAAAAAAGATATGAATCAAAGAAAAATATCAAGATCAAAAGTTTAAGTTAAAAAAGTGAATCAGAAGCTACTCAGAGGTTCTTTGAAAGTTCAAAATATAGCCTTTGAAGATTAAGATAACGAATAGAAACTCTAAAAAGAATATTGCCAAGAATCTACTTACTACAGAAGTTTTGCAGAACCACTTCAGAAATTTTGTTAAGGCATAAACCAAAGCACAAAATTTATTAGTATATGTCAACCTAAATAAGAGGTATTATTATTGGACATTCATTTTGAAAAATCGAAAGTTAGTTGGTAAGCTCTGTAAAACCAATTGTTTGTAAAAATTTCTGGTTAGCGTTGAAAAACCAATAAGTTGGTAAGCTTGAAAACCAATGTGTAAGAGTTTCTGGTGAACTTGGAAAACCAATAATTTGTTAATAAACTTGTAAAACCAACAGGTGTTATAGCGGAACCTCAGTTTAGTAAAGAAGACTGACTCAAAGAAGTGGAGTAGGAACCAAGGAAGGGCCAAACCACTATAAAAATACTGTGTATGTGTTGCAAGTTATTCTCTTTCTCTGTTAGGGACCAATAGGTGGTATTAGATTAGGCTTCACTAAGTTAATTTTTAAATACCAGCATATTAACTTGTGAAGAGATTCAAATGATTAGTATATTCCATAGCATATCTGCTAAAGGGCAATCCACTTCCAAACCCTCATTTTTTGGTGGAACCAATTATGGGTATTGGAAGTTGAGAATACAAAACTTCTTAACTGCCACGAATTACCAATTAGGCTTATAGTTAAGTATGGAAAGAATGTTATGAATACAGAAGATAAATATAAATCCAAAGATATTCAAATAGTAGAACATGATGCTAAAGCAAAGAATTATCTCTATTGTGCACTATCTTCATCTGAATTTAAAAAGACTTTTGTATATGACTCATCCAAAGAAATTTGGGATAAACTCCAAGTAGCACATGAAGGTACAAATTAGGTAAAGGAAACTAAGATAAATATTCTAGTACAGGAGCCTTGTCCATGAAAGACTTAGAAATCATTTCTGAAATGTTTGGAAGGTTTCAGAAAATCACCAATGGATTAAAAAGCTTAAGAGAGAAATATGAAGAATCCAAGTTAGTTAAGAAAATATTAAGATCTCTACCTAGATTCTGGATGCCTAAAGTAATTGCTATATAGGAGGTAAAGGATTTAAGTAAAATGAAAGTAGAAGAACTCATTGGATCACTTATGACCTATGAAGTCTTAATAAAACAAAAGATTCTAGATGAATTCAAAGGCAAGAAAATTGCTCTACAAGCTGAATTAGAAAATGAAGAATCTTCAAAAGAAAACTCAGCAAGTGAAGATGATGAGAAAATGACAATGATAACCAGAAGATTTAGAAATATGATCGAAAAGAAGAAATTTGGAAACAACTTCAAAAGCAACAACATGAGCAAGGAAAAGAAGAAGGAGATTCCAATATGTTACAACTACAACAAATCTAGACATATGAGATTTGACAGTCCAGAACTAGACAAAAGAAAAGGAGACAAAAAGAAAAGGTATAATTCTTATTTTAATAAAAAGAATACTTCTAACAATAGAAAATTTGAAAAGAAGAAGAAAGCGATGACTGCATGGGAAATAGTAAAAAATGTGATGCAAGAAAGTTCTAGTGAAACAGAAGAAGAAATGAAGCTCAATTCAGTTCACTCAATCCTAAAGAAAGAAATCAGGATGAACATCATACAGAAATAAGCTTCATGGCCATTTATGAAGATGAGGTAAATTAAAAAACTGAAACTTCTGATTTAAAAGAATTACTATATGAATTATACTTAGATTTTAAAATTTTAAAAGGTAAACACAAAGAAACTAAAAGAGAATTAGAAAAGACAATCTATGAATGTTCTAAGATAAAACAAGAAAATGCTCAACT
>JAYJMB010006502.1:0-10997 GCA_036873735.1 Pouteria campechiana | reverse complement strand
TAAGGGCTACGCACACCAAACCACATTGGGCGCGGTGGCATACTACTGTCAATTACATTTTGCACAGGCCAGCAAATGAAAAGGAAGAAAAGCCAAAGAAACATTTATACTTAGATTACAGATATCCACTGTCAATTACATTTTCCTTTTCTTGGACAACTTGGCCATGTTCTGATACCCACTCTGCTCATCAGTGAACTGTGCCTCAGTCCTTGCCCGTAGTTCTTCCAAGCTTTCCCCTAACTTGGCTTGCTCAAGTACCTGCAAATTATCAGCAAAGCGTGAATCAAAATCACAAGCTGGGCAAATATGAAGGGTCCTAATCACAAGTTTTCACCAAGCACCCAAAGATCTCCCAGACTGAGATCCTTAAACCAGCAATTTTTTCCCCCACATTAGATATGCATAATTGAGGGCAACAAGTGCAATAGTAATGCTATTCACTTGCATCTTTGGTGGCACAAGTCACAGAAACAGCATCCCCCAAATACAGGGGTAAGGTCGTATACATAATGCCTCTCTCCCTCACCAAACCCTGCATTAATGGAGGAGCCTAATCCAGTACACGTGCACTTTTTCAAATAGACGTACAAAACAGCTACGTTTTGTGTTCTAAAGCATCCACTTATGGGCCAAAGGTAGTATCTAACAAATTAGAAAATTTCAGTTATATCACTTATATACATTACGGTGTGTCATAATTTACCCTTTGGACCCACATTCAAGCACGTGTGAAGCAGCGAGTGTATTTGGCTGCTAAGAAGCTAATACTACCTTGTTTCAGATAACCTAATAAGTCTTACCAGATGGCGGCCGTATAGATGGGTGCTTGAGAGAGCTTGCATTGCATTTTGTGCCTCTTGCTTTGTAGCATACTCTACAAATGCAAATCCCCTATGTCCCCCAAACTTCATTGGCAACCTTAAGCTCTTGATCTGAAATGGACATTTTTTATTGATGAGAACCTATACTTTTTCTGTTGTCAGTGAAAACAAACATCGAAGAGGAGAGACTTCACTAAGAATTTCTATATGCCCCAGTTTTGCACCAAAACAAGGAAAAAAGGGAAAAAGCCTGGGCAAGTTTTACACGAACTCAGAATCCACCAAGTCATGAAAACTAAACAAACCAATCACAAAACTTTGCTAAATCAAGTAGACAATAGCAACTTTGACCTTATTTTAGCAAACGATTACTGTATAAAAGGTTAAATGGTTCTCTTACTTCTAACAGAAATTAAAGCTAGCATTGACTCAGAGGGTGTTAGGAAGGTAGATTTTCATACATGATAGAGTAAGTTACAATGAGATCTGCTCACTAATTAGAGGTAACTAGAATGAGATCAGCTCATTTTTAGGCATGTAAAAAACAGGGCTGTGTTTTAGACAAAGGCTTCTTGTTTAACCAAGGATTTTCTCCATGAAAGAGGATGAAAGAAGAGGATTGGCATATGCTTGGCTGCTGCTATGATGGTATATCAAGCATAAGATAAAATTCAATCAAAGCTACATCTAGGGAAACCATGGAACTAAGGATTCTTTTTATCTAGGTTATAAGAATAGGTCAATGGATATACACATTGATGAGATTGATAATCCAGCTAGATGAGGCCTGTAAATAGTTTGCATGTTGAATGCCACGTTAAGACCAGTGAAACAGAAAGGGACAACAAACAAAATTACCTGGCCAAATGGACTAAAAAGCTGCCTCAAGTCTTTCTGTGTTGCCTCAAAAGCAACATTTCTCACAATTAGTTTTGTTGAACTATTATCCTTATCAACTTTCTTCAAGACTCCCTCTTTTTTTGCATGACATAGTTGCAAAATAAGAGCATAGCCTTCCACAACAGTCCCCTGATAAAAGAGTTGCATGAGTAAACGAGACACACTAAACTACCCAATAATCAAGGCTGAAGTGGTGACTACTACAAAATTGAATGTTCTGATGCATTAACTGTGCAAATTGCACCTTGTGCTCTCATTGCCATTCTTACTTCCAAAGAAAGAAGTAGGCTCTTTGGAGTGTATGTGAAAATTTTCCTAGAAATAACTTCCATTATGAATCCAGAGAGTACAACAGCATAACTGAGGACCCACGCAAGCAGACAATGAAAGCATGACACATATGCAAGACCTACACTGTCACTGAATGGCCTCAGCATAAGGAGATCCCTCGCCAAAAATCACCCAGCAAAATAAACAGGTGAACCACACACAGAAAGGCCACATCTCCACCTGATGGATGGTTTGGCTACTGTTGTACATGGATGTGCTATGATCCCACTAGAAAGATTGTGCAAGACTTTACCTGTAAATCCCTGCAAACATTTGCTGCTGTCTCCACCGAATCCAGCTCTATGAAACCAAAACCCATGGAGACATTCTTCCCATTTTTCAGATGTTTCTTTATCTGCAAAATTACAATTACAGATTAAGGTCGCTTCTGGATATAAAGAATTGAAAATGTGGCTAATATACACATGGATGTTACCTTGACACTATGAATTTTTCCATCCTTCATATTTTTACTGAAATGCTTTTGTAGGCACTCTTCACTTGTCTTGAAATTCAGGTTCTTAACAAATATTGATCGTGACTGTTATAAAATCAACAGAAGTTACAGTAAGTGCTCAAACTGGTAATATATTCTACAATGAGCAATCAAACAACAAGATGAAGTTACAGTAAGTGCTCACATTGGTAATATATTCTACAATGAGCAATCAAACAACAAGATGATAGAGAGAGAGAGAGGAGGCGAAGAACAGAGAAAAATGGGGGAAAAAATCACCAGAGCTGCTATCTTAGCAATTATAATTCACTTCTGCTGGAGCAACCAATTTTCATCAGCAATTTACTCAATTATATCAATATATTTATACTGCATCTTTGAGATCTGGAAGTTCTCTTCCTTTTCTTTTAACTTTTTTCCTCTATTTTCCTTTTTCTTTTCCTTTTCCTACCTTGGATATGGAAGTTATCAGTATCCAGCAGAAATATTGCATGTCTTGAGGGCAACGCATAATTGTTTACAAGCACATCTGGCATAGCTTATTAGGAAGGGCTTTCTAAAAAGAAATGTCTTTTACAAAAAGGTTTTTGGAATAAAGCCTTTTTTATTCAATCAAACTTTTCTAAGAAAGCTGCTTGAAAACATTTAAGTTGGGATTGGTGGATCGCAGTCATTGGGGGTTTCATCTGAAATTGGGAAGGAAAAGATGTTTACTTGGGGGTTTCATCTGAAATTGGGAAGGAAAAGATGTTTAGTTGGATGCTAGCGTTAGTAACATTTTATAAATACTAAAGTTGCAAGAGGCACTTCTATCCAAAATATTGATAGAAAACCCTAAAGTGTCCGTTTGGTAACAAGGAAAAAATTTCTCCTTTTTCATCGCTTTTTAATCGATGCGACATTTACCAAGTCCAACAATTCTACTTTTTTATCATTATTACCTATACTTTTAGTCATTACTCTCTATCTTTTCATCCAAAAATCTATCTATTTTTCTTATTCATTCTATTTCCAATCGTAACCCCCCATTCTATCACATAATTTCCTCCATTTTTTCATATTCCTCTTTTTTTCTCCTCTTTTCCGCCTCTTTTTCCATTTCTAAAGAGAACATTAAAGTCTATTTGGATTGGTGGAAAAGAGAAAAGAAAGCTTCTATCCCTCCCTCCTTAGTTAATAAGATATTTACCTATCCTGATCAACTTTATCTCTTCCACAATCAAACACATCTTTTCCATCATTTTTTCACAAAAAAAAAGAGAGTATCTGCTTAGTATGTGTTTGAGTATCTGTTTAGTATCTGTTTTATCTTTTGCTACTATTTCGCTGAATCGTTTTTACACCTGCTAGCATCACTTCCATTTTCCTTAGTAATTTTCCATTCTATCTATGCAAACAGGCCCTTATTTGTAATCTAACTTTATGAAAATCCTTAAAATAAAATTCAATATGAAGCCAACTTATTGAAAATTTTTGGCTAAGGAAATTGGAGATGCATTTACCAAAGGATGTAAAAATACGCAAACTGACTTCCTAAGATTGAAAGCTCCATCCTATCATCAAGAATCTATGCCAAGAATTGGCTACAAAAATCATTGGTAAAGTGCTGGGATTTTCCAGCTAAACTTCCAGAGAAGTTAAAATGGACATAAGTATATACTAGAAACATCACTGCAAAAGAAGGGTGCGTGATTCCTTAACAAATAAAAATAAAAAAAGAAAGAGGCATGTTAAGTTTCATTTCACTCTTATCCTAAACAATCCTTGCTTCACATGAGTAGCACAATCATATCCCAAATTATTCTAATGTCATACAATAAAGTGCAAATGCAAATAATGCATCAAGAAACAAGAAAACATGGCAGATTCAGAATCTGTTACAATGTTTTTTAAAAGTCAGCAGCCATTACATCTTACAAAGAAGTCTCCCAAGAAAATAAATTGAATCATTGTTCTTCCATTTTATTAAATTTTTCTACTCATTTTATCTTCCCACACATTTTCAATATCTTCAATTCTTGTAACATGTATCAAATGTTCAGTATTTGGAAACCCCAGATAGAAACCTGAAAATAAATTATGGTCTTACTGACTAGCACACAATGTCATTCATATAATGCGATCTTAAATGACAAATCATGGAGGACTATCACCCTGGTTGTTTCATTTCATACAGCTCCTAATCCATAACATCAGCTGACACTACTTGTACTGAAAAAATGGCTGAATACACAAACCTCCATGACACTACTTATACTGCAAAAATTGGCTGAATAAAAAAGCCTCAAATATGCCAAGAAAAACAGCCAAGATCAGAATGTGAAGAAAAAGCGAAATCATTGCAAAAAATGACAATCCAAACCTCGACTCTATCAGGATCAATATCCTCCTCTGATATTCCCTCAACATGTTGCTCAAGCAGTACTCTCTTGACATCTTTTTCACCAACAACGTGCTTTGGGGTGGCAGTCTGCACCTTTGAACTTGGATTAAGAATATTGTTTGGAGCCCACTCTAAATACAATGGAGCATCTCTACAAAGAACAAACAGAGTCAAATCACTAAAACGATTCTCGAAGAAAGAAGAAAGCCATTGTATCCAGTTTTTTAGGGAAAACGAAGCACTGACAGTTGTCAAGAATACAAATTCCAAATTCTATCACTTCCTACCATTACGAATGAAATGACAGAGCTGCAGAATCATTTTTATACATATGTTTAAGTAAATGCTAGCAACACAGAGATGCACAGAAACTACATATAAACCCCTTATATCTAAGCCTTAATATACAAATTAATGGAACCAGTTAGAGAAACCATCAGGTAAGAGCAGTAAACCAAAAAAATACTAAATAGGTAAGTAGGAAATCAAAACCACCAGAACCATGGTTTTCAAAATGGTTATGCTGACTCCAATACATACATTAAAAAACAACAAGAAAAAAAAAAAAGAAATCAGCTTGGCTAATGCGATATGAGTGAATTTTTTGTAACCAAAAAAATGCCCAATATCCACCATGGCAGTATGTTCGGCAAGTTGGCCTTGAATAATGCATGGTTCCACCTAGACAGCAATCACGAATCAAGATATAGCATTCCATGTGCAAAATACAGTTGGCCATGAAGGGATTGTGGCTTGGGTAGCTTTGGAGAAGAACTTACAAGGAGGAAGAAGAAAGACCTAGGGTTTGGATCAAAGTGGTTAGAAGGGCCACAAAGGCAGACAAGAAATGGATGGAATAAGGCAATTATAACTGATGACAGCAATAGTGGAGAAAAGGGAGACAATAATCATAAATCTTTTCAAGTACACAAAGATATTAGAAATAAGTATCTTTTATTCACATCCGATGCCTGCAGCAATGGAATATCAAAGTTCAATTTGTAAATTTTATTTAAAATTCCCAAACAAATTTACATTAAAAAAAAAAATCACCTCTTGGTATTGTTTCCTAAAGCATTGAAAGCATACAATTTCAGCCTTGGGAACCACAGCTAGACCAATATGAGCAATCTTCTGTTTATTGGCCAAACTCTTATGGTATAAAGTATAAACTAACAGACGGAATGCATGTTCTCCACAATATTTTTTAATTTTTTGCAACAGAAAATAGACTTACTTGTAACGCTTATATGCCAAGCCTTTGAATGCAGCACGAGCTTCTGATGCTTCAAGAAAAATGACCTGAAATGTCATTCAGTAAGGCATTGCCAGGATTAAAATATAAACTGGATCAGTAACATAATTATCAAATATAAATCTAAAAATCAGATTTCTGATAAATGCACCCAATATGGAAAATCGCCGAGTAAATATATCCTAAACATTTATTCAGTATTCACCACATAAAGCATGGCAGGTCTCATGGTCATTCTATAGGAAATAAGTCCCACGCTTACACTCACAATGGTATTCCCAAGTGCGAAGGAGGATGTTGGAGCAGGTAAGCAGCTCATGTCAACTCATCGCACATCTTTTAACATGATTAAACATATCATCAACGCTATACAAAAAGGACACTATTTCAAGTTTTTTATCACAGACATTATATTTAACACCTATCTCAAGTAGACACCCATCAAACTTTTCACCCCATTTAATAAAGGGAACTGTACAACCAGCATAACCTGACTCACCAGGCAAATGCATCTCAAACAATAGAAACAGTAGGATGCTTGACTTCTGAAATGGAGGAAACCAAAGACTTTCCTTGCAATAGTCACTGGCATTAGTGAAACACATCCACTTCCTTGCCCAGACCAAAATGCATTTAATTGAACATATCTGAGCATTACATTTGCAAAATATTTCCATTTGCAAACAATGTTGAATATTGAACAAGTAGAATGATGATTGAGGTTATAATGTGATAATATTATGCCATCTCATTCAAGGCAGCTAAGCCATTTTTCATGGTAAGGTATGGTCAAAATCCCATGATCATATGGTCAAAAATACAATTAACATCTAGGATGTTTTGAAACTTAACATCATCAAAACAGAGACAATAAATAAATCAATCAGTGTCACCAATACAATCATTGCATAACACACATACCAATGCCAGGGTTTTTGTTGGAGGGAGAACAATTTTGTCCAAACTTCCAAATTGTTGAAACATCTTAGCCAGATCTCCTTCCGAAGAACCATAAGGTAAGTTTTTCACTAAGATTACATGGTTGCTTCTCTTAACATTGCCAGTTTTACCACAGGCAATTTCCTCTAATGCTTCTATGTTGACTCCAGCATTTGCAAGTGATTTCTTTGTCTCCCCGACCACATGTGTTTCGCCCAAAGCCACTCGAACAGCAAGATCATCTGCTTCTCGGTCAAGTAACTCACTTTTACTAATCCCATATTTACGAGCAATGTTTTCAATGACCTAATCAATGAACAGAAATATTAGAACAGGGCAAAAAGTCATGAAGTAACAAACAGTTAGGAATCAAAAGACAACAGAAAGTATGAGAAGTGCCTGGTCATCAAACATCTAAACATTATCAAAAAGAAGGAGACAAAAAAAATTAAGATGGTCAATTTGGATAGCAACATTGAGAAGACCCATTATATTTAAGAGCTAGAAGAGTTCATTTGAGAAACTAGGAGCAAGTTCATGGACTTTTTATAGATTTTTTATCATTCTTTTTTTCTCCATATTAACAAATTTTCAGAATGCTCTGATGCTTTTTCATCTCAAAAGAAAGGTCCACTCATTGCCCACAGTCTACTCATTATTTCACTGAGCATATTCAGATTACAATAATGTAAATAAAACTTCCATGTTCAGAACAATGCACAAAATTATCAGCATAATGCAAGTGACAACCATTTAGATTATCAAATAGACAGATATTGGATACAGAAATATGGCAAGATATAGTGGCAATATCAACATTCAATGCCAAAACATAAAAGTTAACTGCTAGAAAACCAAAGTTAACTGCATTCCATAACTGTCTAACATTACGATGGATGATAATAGAGCAAATTATGAAAGTTGAAACTGCACCAATATAACAACAGTGGTTCTAGTTTTCCCAGCAGTTTTCTGGTATAAAAGAGACAGCCTCCTGACAGGGATAGACCAGAAAATTAAAGTATAAAGCGTTGCTGTCAATCGAGGGAAGCACTATACAGTGTCTGGGCGCATGAACAAACTGTTCCATGCTCGGGTATCACCACTCGCTTCCGATGCCTTCTTCTGTTCCTCCCTTTGTTGCTTAAAAGTTTTTGCAACTCCATCAGCAGCAGAATTAAACCTGGAAGGATTTGCGACCAGTTATATGTTGCATGTGTGGGGAGAAAAGGCAGAAACTGAAACCCATAATGAAAGAATATGACAGTGAATTTCAAGATCTACTTCTGCTCACTTTTGTTCATCTGAGGAAGGTTTGGGTTGTTTTGCTGGCATAACATGTAACAACCTGCCTTGGAAAATTGAACTGTCTAATTCTTCTAATGCCCTGCAGGAAAGAGGTAATTTATGGGTCATCTAGATATTGAACAACACTATCTACCAGATTCAGTGTGTCAATGAGCACTAAGCATGTGGTAAATGCTTGAGTAGCTCCTTATTGGTGTTCACTGGCCTATCATAACGGCAACCTAGAATCAGATTGGAGCATGCATACACAACTTAGGATGCGACAGAACTGTGCATAGGAAAAAAAAAAAAAGGTGGCCAACAAGAGCAGATGGATGATATTCATCTAACCAGTACAAAGAAAATAATTAGCGTGATATATAAAATATGTAAAACCATGGAATCCCTCTTGGGGTCTATGCCAGTGCCCTTTCATTATTAAGTGAAACTTTGTAAAACTCAAAACACAAACCATTGCATAGTTCATTTCAGCAATAACAAAAATAATTACTGCAAAATAGGCTACTCCAATTGCTTCAAAACCTTATTCTGATTTAAACAGCAAAACAAAAAAAAAAAAAGACAGCAAGTAGACTTCGAGTCTGAAGGCACTACCTAACTGCAGATTCCAGAAGCGTATACAGAACATAGCCTATTCCTTTGGATCGTTTTGTTTCTTTATCAACCACAATATGGACTTCTGAGACATCCCCAAATTTGCTGAAGAGCTCCTTCAAGTCATCCTCACTGATTTACACCAACAGCAAAAGGATCGCTAAATGAAAGAACCAAACTAATATCTAATGCCTAATTTATAGGCTAAATCCTATGATGCAACGGTACACATTTCACTGACTACAAAATATCAATAAAAGAAGAAATCAATATACTTTGCTGCGTAAGGAAGATTTCTAACAAAAAGACGGCCAGTCTCAAAAATCATTGATGGGTTTTCGCTTTCAAGTATCTCAGCATCAGGATCTTCAGGACTCAGCTCTTCATTATTGATTTGTTCATCTCCTGAATGAACAGCATGGGAATCCTCCATATCAACTTCATCCTGTTCTTCATTTTTTTCTTCATCTCCTGAATGAACAGCACGGGCATCCTCCATATCAACTTCATCACCCTCTTTATCCTTGCTGCTTTCATCAGGCAAATGCCCATCATCAGACTCTGAATCTGAATTGCCATCATCAGACTCTGAATCTGACCACTCTTTTGCAATTCTACTCTTGAAATAATCCATGTCTGAGATGATCTCACCATGAGCCAGTTCATGCAGGGGCTTTGCCACTAATGCTTCTGATAACCCATTTTGCGAACGAGTTGTTGCAATTCCAGGGGTCACTTTATCATTGGTGACATGAGATGACAGAGATGATTGCTTATCCTTATGCTTTTTCACTTTATTTTCCTTGCTTTCTTTCCCAACCATTTTGTCATTTTGAATGAGAGGAGGCACCACGGAATCATTTGCCCACACCTTTGATTTGCTCCGTGGCTGCATGACTACAAGAAATTCTTTAAGCTTTAAATCATCATTCATGTTGCTCTGTTTGGAATCATTTTTGTCATCAAGGATTTTCATTCCTTTAGAACTTAGAAGACTGGAAACTTTAACATCTGCATCATTCTTGCCATCAATTGCCAAACTGTCTTTCTTCCTTGAATGACGGCTCCAAGGACGTGGAATGTTTGGATCCCCAACTTTCCGAGCAACCTATAAGTAAAGAAGGGATGTCATCTGTCTCATACTCCACCGTCATACTGGAATATATTGTGTCTAGACACAAAAAAATGGATGTTGAACGGTGGATTTGGCAATTTCGGGCGAAGACACATATATGATATAACTATTGTATCTAAAGCCATTCCACAAAGGTACAAGTTTGGTAAGATGGCCCAAGAGGCAAAACTCTATAATCAACTCATGAGAAGATGGAAACGGAACTTTGTACCAACAAAGCATATATTATCTAATTCATGTTTGAGGGACTTCAATGGGAATAAAGCAAACTGCTGAACTAATTAACCATCTTCCAGTTCACACTATCCAGAAAGAAGCAAGATGGATACAAGATGGATACAAGAATAAAATATTCGTGTTGTTCCAAAAAAAGGCACATATTTGGACATGAAAAGGGCCCTAACAATAATAGGGAGCATTCAGCTCCATCACTGCAATAACAATAAACATACAGTAGGAAGCAGCTCAAACATTCGCACCTCACATGTGATTCGAGAAGTATCCAAGTATGAGTTGTTGAAGAACGTGATGGCCTCATCAGCCTCTCTCTCTGTGCGGAAACCAATAAATGCAAATTGCCTGCTCTTACCATCTCTGCAATCCAATTCACAGCAACAATCATGGTTTGCAAATAATCACTTCATCTATCGTTCACCCGCCATTTCTAAGTTACAAACATCATCCCACTGACTCCACAAGCATACATCTCCATCACCATTGCCAATCATGCAGCCTATCTCACCTACTAAGCATCCTGAATTCAAACTGATTGAAAGGATCCAAACCATTGAACATTTGGACCTTTTTGTCTAAACTGAATTCTCTTGAGTAGGCCTTCTCAAATGGGGCCAATCAAACCATGCTGCCCCCCA
>JAYJMB010006500.1:0-10998 GCA_036873735.1 Pouteria campechiana | reverse complement strand
TGCAAAAGATGAAGTATTAGGTGCAAAAGATGAAGTATTAGGAGAATAAAATATGACATTTTGCATTCTCATCAATAATATTAAAATAGCAACAACATGTTTGTATTAAGAATAGGAATAAATACATCGTTCTATCATTTTATATATGACAACCAAACATGAAAACCTTCGACCATATTAGTGTCATACCGGTATTTCATATCATAACAGAGCCATGCAAACAATTAATCTCATATTGTGCCATTCTGGCACATCACCTATTACACTATGCCATTCAGGTATAAAACAATCCATGTAAACCATTATGGAATGCTCCTTATTCAATCAACATATACAATTGCATCATATAATACATAATCTATTCTTAGTATATTCATAATTCCCATCTATACACATATCCGGGAATACTCACGAATCCTTTATCTATGCAATCCTTTACTCACCCTACCATATATAATTAGGGAATATCAATTATTCCCAATTAGACACCCATTTCATCATACAATAAGTTCATACATGTGAACATACAAATAGTAAGTATCTCACAATCCAACATACTGATATACAACAATGAGATATCCACTATCCCTATTCAATTCATACATGCCCGTGCACCCATGGGATGTCCACAATTCCCATTCAAAGATGAATAAAACGGGAGCCTTCTTACCTAACTAGAGATCATAAGTCCTCAAATTTCTTCCCTTAGCTTCCAATCAATACTTGAATAACCCTTTACATGTAACAATTCATCATACCTTTACTGTGCCTAGCTAAGTTATCAATTTTCATAATGATGTAACATACTACATACATCCTTAACATGATAACCTTCACATTAAACCAAGATAACATTACTTAACTCAAAATAGACTAATCCTTCATGCCACTTCATTGGGATCCTAAGGTTGTACTCAAACCTTATATACGTAACTTATTCCTTATTGAGGTATTTTATTAAACGACTTACAGGAATTACTTAAATCATAACCTTTCAACAAGACGTCTTAAATAAATTCCATTTTCAATCACATGTAATCATCATACCACATAATTAACATGCAATTAATCTCAAGAACAAGCCAATTATGCTTTTAAGCTAATCAATTTATGGCTCATAAAAACCCTACACAAAAACCCTTTTTTCAATCTCTGCATAGGTCATGGATAACCACCCAAATTGAGTTTCTCATGACAAATTAAGTTCCAAAACCTTGTTAATTAATTGATTACTCATTTTCCCCATGAATTTAACAACAAACCCTAAAATTCACTGTACAAGAAACCATAGCAAGGCAAAATCTTGAAATTGGATGGGAATAAGGGGCTTACCTTCAATTTCGTGCGTGGCTTTCATCCCCAAGCAAGAATCCAACCCCAACTTTGTAAGAACCCACCATCCATCTTAGAAACATCAAATTTTCATCCTCTTTAGCCCTTAAAATAGGATGGAATTTTAGTTTTGTTAGCATAGGCGTCAGATTAAACGCGTATATATATTTCCCCTTGCAAAATCATGCTAAATGCGGCCTAAAGACATGGGTTTTTATGATGGGAAGGAGAGGGAAATGGAACAGGGTAAGAGTGGTTAGAAAGGAATGAGATTGAGCTTGAAAAGTCAGAGCACCAATGTTTCTTACTGATCAGCGCCACGATATGAAATTTGGCACTGTGACGTCAATTTTGCTGGACACCGGCCCCCTTGACATTTTGATCCAGTGTCGCGGTGATGATTTGGCCACCTCGGTGCTATGCCGCTGACCCCTTTTTCCTTTGATTTTTATCCATATTTCTCCATTTTATTGCATTCTTTGTTCATTTATGTTTTACACATAATATTTTCTAAATAATTATGGCATTAAAACATACCAATAATCCTTTTAAATAAATCAAAAAAATTTCATTAAATTGCAACATACTTATGATTTTATATAAAGCTTTGCACACTTATTACTATCAAATACATGTTGTCCCCAAGTGATAATTAAGCAAAATTCTCTAAATTCCCTCACTTTTAACACCCTACGTGTTACAGATCATCCTCCTTACAAAAAGTTTCAACCTTAAAACTTTAAGCATTATTCTCAAGCTATTGTTTCATTCATACAAATTAATTCACACCTTGTGAATATGTATCCTCATGATACACCATGCCAGTTGTGGCCTTCTAATCATATAACCTGATCCTTCAAGACATATTGGTGTTTACTATCATTAACACATACATTATTCCTCATTTATGGTGTTTTAACATAACAACTGTGGAAAACCCTTCCACAAAGTTTTAATAATGTTCCAACAATATTCATATTCTACTCTCATCTTGGAACATACTACTATGTTAGTATGTAATACAATCATAATTTGATCTTAACATAGGTTAAACATCTCTACTCATCAGGTCTATAAACACATCAACAAAAATAGTAATAAAACTCTCCTCTGAGTCATTCTTCTTCTGTTAATATATCAAACATTTAAATATCAATTGCATTCATCATTTCTAAGACTATCCTACACAAATATGCAATTTACCTTGATGTCGCACATTATCAATCTACTCATACTTAATATAACATCAACCATACCAAGAAATCAACAAAATACATTATTCTAATCATCATGGAAACAGACTTTATTTGTGAACTAACTGACAATTCTTACAAATGGCCTTATAGTCAGTCAAGGCATGGAATTTATACTCATGATGTACATAATATTACAACATAACTAACACATTCACACCCAACTCGTATGCAATCTCACATCCTTACACTTGAGGCACACTTGTCCAGGATCATTATTCCTATTCTTATAATTTCATTCCAAGCTCATACATAGCCTTTCAGCCATACATCAGGATGTGTTTACCCATACCCATACCATCCCCACACTAGGATATTCTTATAAGAAATTTTCATAATCAGCCTTATCACTAAGGCATATCATTCTCATAGCATAACTATGATAACTCTCATCACATCTCACCTTATTATCAAGGCGTCCACAATTAGATATCGTTATCATTTTCCAACCATAAATTTACTAATTGTATAATATCTATCTTTCATACTATCTACCATTTTTTATTATTATATGTATCCCACTTTATTTTGCCATCCAGGCATCTCAATACCAGGCCTCCACCCTACACAGGTGTTAAGTCATACCGACTGTCCTGGCATCACAGCCAAGCCCCAGGCGCACCCTATACGAGTGTCATGTCATGTCTGGGCTATCAAGGCATTCATGCAAGCCCCTAACAAATCCAGGCCATCTAAGCCTCTTTGCCAACAAGGAGAGTCCACATCTAGCCTTACAGGCCACCACGCCTCCAATGCGTATCCAATCGGGTCATTCGGGCCATCACTCCAACCAGGCGCATCATATTTGACCATATAGGCAACCCTTTGCCTTTTTCAATTTATGATTCATTATTCCTATAACCCTGGATAAAAAGGTGATGGATTCTTGGAAGCATCATTATTACCACCTGTGATATCCTGCATTCATTGCAACTCAAGGATTTCAGTCATCTCCATCTACTGAGGGACTTAGGTGTACTATTGCCTTACATTTCCTACCGACAGCATCATAATGGTTTTTTCTGAGCTAACCACCAACTCACTAGATACTTAATGATGGATTTCATGAGCTTACCATCAACTCACTAGTTACACAATGATGATTTTCAAGAGCTTACCATCAACTTACTAGTTCTACAATGAAGGTTTCATGAGTTTACCATCAACTCGCTCATTTCTAAGCCTACCATCAAACTTATATACTGGGGGTTTTCATGATCTTACCACCAACTCACATATTAAGCTCATACATATTTATACCGCCTATATACTTGTGTATGGACATCATATTTATGCTATCAAAGTATGCTCATATTAATTTCACATAGACTATACTTACTTCATTCGTCGAAATCATGAACAAATCATATAACCCATGAACAAACCACATAAATCATTAACAATCCATTATCAATTCAATACACATGTAATTCTAAGACAAGTTACAACTTGTAATGATGCACTATAATCCACTTTTTTAGGATTCATACTCCCATGTACACATACTCAAAAATGATGTAACTTTTTCATGCATAACTCATGTTAGCTTCAGCACATCAATACAAAATTATTATTCTCAAATTCCTAGCATTTTGAATTGCATGACAATGTAGTATACACTCATACCCCAATGCATATGTTCTCATCCCTAACATATTAATATTCTTCAAGATGAAACATATTCTTTCAACATCTCTAAACAAAGTCATCATCACTAAGATACATGCCTTACCTTTATGACCTGGACTCACCAAAGATAACCATATCCTTTGCTTAGTCTTTTAAAATCACTAAGTTAAAATTCTTCCATGTTCTCATAGATTCAACAACTTGTATTATGCATGTCATTTCCTATCTCTCTTCCTTAGTCATTTCCATCATAGTTTCTGGGACTCATCACATATCATACCATCCTAGATTAGAGAAACACGGCTTTAACACCATTTTGTCATGCCCCGCCTTGGGGCACTTATGTATTTGTAATGCCCTCTAACTCGGGCACTACCATCTCACATTCTAGAGGAGAATCCGACAGAATCTCTCCTGAAATGTGAGAAATTCCACACATGTACAATCATAATCATACATTAAAACACCACATAATACATTACACTAGCATGCTAAGCCAATACATAACCACACAAGCTCAGAACCATAGTCGCAGAGTAACGATATTAAGGAATTACATATATAATCATACCACATGAATGACATGTCAATCCACTAGTCATATAATGATAATTCGCATTAGTTTTACACCATAAATATTTGCATGATATCATAATCTCCAAAAATATATTTACAAGGGCTAAAATGAGTAAAAGAATAGCCCACAAATGGCTCACATCATGCCCTATCCCGATCTGGATCCCCAACCCCACATTGGGCACCCTCATTTGACCTATCCGCTAAACACCAAATGAAACAGGGTGAGTCCAAGCAACTTAGTTAGTAGATATGTAATTAAACTAATAGTGGCAAAATAACCTTAGTAATACAATAATTTAAACATAATCAATAATCAGGAACAAGTGTCAATAGCAATCCAAATGATATCATAAGATGAATACAATTCATGTTATGAAACACTAAACTGGGTGCATCCCTTATCATACTAACCATACATTAACGAATAATATCTTCTCAAAGCAATAACCAACTAACCCACCATTTGTCACTAACCATCTACATTAATATCATTAATCATTGTCTTATGTCCAGATTCGGAAGGCTGCTCACTATGCAGACCCAACCTTCTTATAAATTTGGTGCCTTTTGGTCCCTCCGTATATCCTCAGCTATGAGGTCTACCAGAAGCCACACCTTGACCAGGCCAAACCAGCCCTGGCGATCACTCTGCCATCTTTGCTCCATAGGAATCCTAGGTTCTTTGTTTAAAACTAATGAAATAATTAGGGGCGTCTCACAAATCAGGCTAATTCTAGCCTCACCCTATGCAAGTGTCAGGTCTACCCGACTATCCAGGCATCATAGTCAAGCCCCAAGCTAATCCTGGCCACTTAGCCTTCATTCTAGGTAGAACACAGACTAGCCATGCAACACAACCAAGCCCTAGGGTAAACTTAGCCTACACGCCTATGGCCACCAGTCGAAACCAACCTTGGGCCTAACTAGCCCTCTTCTTGTCAAGGCATTTCCATCCTAGACCCACTAGGACTCCATGCCACCAAAACGATCCTACCTCTACACTACTCAACCTATCTCAATTTAGTCAAACATCCAAGCTCTACTAGCTATGCTAAATTTTTAAATTTATCATCAGGGAGCAATTGTAGTAATTTGGACGTATCTTTCTCATATGAATTTCAAATTGAGTGAATTTTCTTCCAATAGAAAAATAATTTCAGGGCCTAGAATGTTCATGTTGAACACATTTTCTAATTTAGCATAGAATTTGAGTCATGGGACCCACAAGTGATGCCTACTTGTATCAAAGAACCTTACATTGTTTCAACTATAACTTTGTCATATAAAGTAAGAATTTAATGATTGTTAGTTCATTAGAAAGATAATTTTGAGAATGAAACCTTTTGTGTTAAATAAAATTTCTGAATCCTTCAAATTCTATGTCAAAATCGGAACATTAATGACACTATATACATTTCTGCTAAGAATGTTATGCATGATCAACTTGTCACATTACATGATGTATATTAATAACCTATCTATTATATGCACTATGTTTGTTGTAGTTTCTGCAATGTAAATTTCAAAATAAACCATCCAATATCAACCATTGAGTATAATCCATAATTTATGCAGTAATGTATTCATGAATTCAATCACTACCCATGAGCATAATCAAAGCAACAAGTATGCCCGATAAAATTTCAATTAAACATAACTGTTTATATTTTAGAAACATAAGAATCTACTTATCTTATAATTTGGTGCTACACCCCGATTAGGCTCAAGTTTGATGTTGGCACAAACAACCTCCAAATTCCAAGTCCTGTATTTAGATTGCATATGGTTCTATTATTCAAGTGCATTTACATTGCACTTAGCATAACTATTATTGTCTACAGTTTAATTCATCACATTGCTTCATCTTATTACCCCTGTAATCATATGATTAAATTATAAATAAAGGATCCTTAATGATCTACTAATATCAACTAATCAAATGGCTTCTCTTTAACAACCTTTTTGTCATACTCTTAGTAGGAGTTTAACAGATTCACATTTACAACTACCTAATGGCTGAAATTTCTGTTTCAATGTACATAATTAATTATCTTTACTAATCCTACACTTAAATACATCATCAAATCACTAATTACTTTGCTGATTGCATCATTACCCAACTTCCCAATTGCTGAAAATTTCTGAACTCAACTTTTTAATGAAGAATTAATTATAGAAATAGTATTAAATGCATTAATCATCAATATAAGCAACTTACCTCTTAATTTTTCCACTTGATTTGTAACCAGTTGAGTTGGGTCTTCAAACCCTAAATTTCTAGCAACTGTAGATGGCTCTATATAACTTAAAAGGTGTTTTTTTTAGGCTAGATTGTTGCAAAATGTTGGGAAGTCAATCTATATTAGTCTAGTTCTATTTTCTACAATCTCTACTGGCTTTTGGAGCTTAGGATATGTCAAAAATGGCTGGAAATGGCCCCTTTGCAAGTATTATGGGAGAGGTGGAGTACCATAACCTCTCCCATTATGATGCTTTAGTAGTGTGCTGAAGACCATGCATGGGCAGTTCAAGTTTTTTGCTTTACATCATGTCCTGCTGCCAAGTTCACTCCCAATCACCCATATCCTCAATGCACCACCCATATTCACTCTAATTTACCCCATTTGCTCATAATCATCATAGACCTACACAATGGTGTCGGCCATGTCAGACTGCCAACTATATCCATCGATTATAAAATTTTAGGGCCTCACATTCTATCCCCCTTAGAAAAAGTTTTGTCCTCGAAACTCAAACAAACAAGTGGGGGTATTTGGCTCTCATAGTCTTTTCAAGTTCCCACATTCCCTTATTCTTGGTATGGTGGCCCCATTGAATCTTTACTAACCAGATCACCTTGTTTCTCAATTATTTCTCTCTACCATTAAGAATTTGTACTGGTTACTCAACATACTATAGGTTCTCCTAAATCTGTATATCTTCTTGAAGGATTCAGCTTATACTTTCTTAAAGAGGATACATGAAATATATTGTGGATTCCACTCAACAACAATGGTAGTGCAATACGGTAAGCTACCTTACCGATCCGCTCCAAGATTTCATATGGAATGAATCTTTTACTCAACTTACCTTTAGTACCAAATCCCACTACCCCCTTTATGGGAGATACTTTCAGGAAAACTTTGTCTCCCACCTGAAACTCCAAATTAGATCACACCTTCTAGTATCTACATAACTCTTCTGGCATGACTAAGCTATCTAAACCTTCTCCTTGATCTAAGCCAATTTTCAACTGTATCTACTATCATCATGGCCCCACATGAGTAGCCTCGCTAACTTTAGTCCAATATAAAGGAGATCTACACTTATGCCCATACAAAGCTTCAAAAGGATCCATCTAAATATTGGAGTCATAACTATTGTTATATGCAAACTCAATTAAATAAAGATACTGGCTCCATGCCTTACCCTAATCTAGGACTCATGCTCTCAAAAAGTCTTCTATCTGTTGATTCACCCTCTCAGTTTACCCATCTGTTTGAGGGTGATATGTACGGCTAAAGTCCAACCATGTACCCATCGCTACATGCAATGCTCTCCAAAATTTAGATGTAAACACTGAAGCCCTATCTGAGATGATTACCTTAGGTACACCATGTAATCTCATGATCTCCTTCTGGTAGATTCAGGCATACTTTTCAGTAGTAAAAGTAGTTTTGACGGCTATAAAGTGAGTGGCTTTGTCAATCTATTAACAATCACCCATATGCTATCAAATCCAGTTATCATCTTTGGCAACCCGGTAATGAAATCCATAGTGATGTCTATCCATTTCTACTCAAGGATATCAATAGACTATAGTAATCCACCCGGCCTCTGGTGCTCTGCCTTAACTTTCTGACATGTCAAGCATCTAGCTACATATCTGGCTATATCGGCCTTCATACCAATCCACCAATATTGGGATCTCAAGTCATGATACATCTTATTGCTGCCAGGATGTATGGTGTATGGTGAATAGCGTGTCTCCTCTAAAACTTTCTGCACTACTGTCGATCCCTTTAGAAGATTGACCGATTCCTGTATTTCAAAAGGCCATTTGTATCAACCAAGAATTCTGGTAGCTCATTTTTCTGCACTTTCATTCTTAATTTTTGGAATTCTTCATCTGTTGTTTTCTCCTGAGTTACCCAAATCTCATCCAATAGATTGGGTTGAATACTTAATTGACACATCTGGGAAACTATGCCCTTCATTCCCACATGCAAGTCTAGCTTCTTCAATTCTTCAAACAAATCATTCTTCCTAGTAAGCATACAAGCTAAGTTGCCCCCAAATTTTCTGCTCAATGCATCAGCGACTACATTTGCCTTGCCAAGTGTAACACCTATGGTGTTTGAATACTCATATGGAAATGGGTAGAGTTTACCTTATTGATTTGATAAACTTCAGTATTGGAGCTACATAAAGTCAATGAGAAGAAAAGAATGTAAGTAGTGAAACTGAGCAAAAGCATATTTATAACATATATGAATAGCCTTATAGTATATTTGAGGTGATTGAAAATTTTCTTATGTAGACATGAATAGAGTTTGATGTTTGAATTTCATAAGATTCATAAATTTTAATTATATAACGACTATAAGAAGAAAAAGAATTGGAATGGTGAATTTGAGAAAAAGCATGTTGATGGTCTATATGAATGGCCAATAAGGGACATTATACATATTGTAATGTGTGTGGAACATTGGTTTGAACATTGAATGCAATTTGGAATGAAAATGGCCTATGGAATTGTTTATAGTAGAAAATGATTGGTAAAATGAACTGAATAGGTGATTTTTGATAATTGACCTCAAATGAGGTAGTGAATGGTATGAACATAAATCATTTCATATATGTGATGTGTGGGAAGTGATTATTGGTAGATTTGAAATTTTTTATGTGAAATGGGGCTATGCTGATCTTTTATAAGTGTAAAAGCTGAACCTGGAAAAAGGGGATCGTTGTGACTGAATTTTGACTTAGATAATTGACTAATTTGAAAAGGTGTTCAACATATAAGTTGTATATCATAAAATTATTTGTCCAATGTAAGACAAATTACTTGATTCTAATTTCATATGAGGAATTTATGATGAATATACTGAAGCTATTCCAAATGACTGAAAAATAACAAGATGAATGGAATGGGTCAACCTTATGGAACTTTTTGACATGTTTGTGGGATGATTCGGAACACTTTGTTAGCATAACATTTGTATAACTTTAAATTATCTTTCTAATGCCTAAAAAATTAGATCATTTGGACATCATATGTAAAAGTTATGCTCAAACTACTAACTATATATTGCGGTAACAAGTTAATGTTGCAACACAGGAGTTCAATGTCGCGAAACCTGTGTCGTGACATAGGTTTTCTATATCATGACACTAGGTAGTCAGCAAAGTCTGTGTCATGACATGGGATTTCTATGTCGCGACACAGGCCAGATGGTGCACCAAAGCACCAAAAAAATGTGATCTTTTAAGCCCCAAATCTATTTCATTTCATTATTCTTCTTTCCATTTCTTCTCCCACGCCCCAAAATCATGCCCTAGACCCCATTTAGCATGATGCCACCATGATTTAGCTAGGGGATTCCAATTTTAAGTAAGAATCCATTGTTTCTTGATGAAGATGATAAAATCCAATTGTTGGATTCATGGATTAGGGAAGAAGATGTTGTTTGGTGCAATTGGACGATGCTACTTGGAACTTTGGCCTTGGAAGCATATTTATGGGAGGATGTCGTGTATGGATTCCATGGTAAGATACTCTTTCCTGTCCAAATTTGAGATTTCTATAAAATAGGGTTTTATATAATTTTCAAAAAAGTAAATTTTAGAAGAAAATGATATGAGTAATTATAAGAGAAATGAGTATTGAGTTAATTACCATAAATTGGAAGTGAATTGGGCTTGAAAATCATAATTTTTCATTGTTAGGGTTTCATATTATTCATGAATAGTGATTTTTGTGAGGAATTAGATATGCATTATTGTTAAACCATTGGAGAAATATGTAATTTATAATTTATGATGCTTTGGGGATTTATATAGGATCATTTGAGCTTGTGAAAATGGATATTCAATTATGACCTAGTTTAGGTTAACTAAGGAAATTATGTATGGGCTATGTAAGCCATCAATTAGTTGAAAGAAATACTTAATTGAGTTATTTTAAAGGTGTTTAAGTAATGAT